>PVKM010052223.1:0-10306 GCA_004027735.1 Carollia perspicillata
CCCCCCGACCCCAGCCATCCCCACCTCGTACCCCTGATCCCACCCACCTTGGTTTTGTCCATGTGTCCTTTATACAAGTTCCCAAAACCCTTCCCCATCCCCCACCCTTTATCCCCTCCCACCTCCCCTCTGGTCACTGTCAGTTTGTTCTTAATTTCAATGTTTCTGGTTATATTTTCCTTGCTTATTCGTTTTGCTGATTAGATTCCACTTATAAGTGAGATCATACGGTATTTGTCTTTCATAGCCTGGCCTATTTCACTTAGTATAATGCTCTCCAATTCCATCCACTCTCTCACAAAGGGTAGGAGCTCCTTCTTTCTTTCTGCTGAGTAGTATTCCATTGTGTAAATGTACCATAGTCTCTCAATCCACTCATTTACTGACAGGCACTTAGGTTGCTTCCAGCACTTGGCTATTGTAAATTGTCCTGCTATGAACATTGGGGTGCATAGGTTCTTTTGAATTGGTGTTTCAGGGTTCTTAGGGTATAATCCCAGCAGTGGAATTGCTGGGTCAAAAGGCAGTTCCATTTTTATTTTTCTGAGGAAATTCCTTACTGTTTTCCACAGTGGCTGCACCAGTCTGCATTCCCACCAACAGTGTACTAGGGTTCCCTTTTCTCCATATCCTCTCCAACACTCATTGGTTGTTGATTTGTTTATGATGGCCATTCTCCATCCAGGTTCTTATTAGTAATAAATAATCTCAGGTCCCATCCCAGACCTACTGAATTAGAACCTGCATTTCAACAAGACTCCCAGGTGATGCCGAGGCACATTAAAGTTTAAGACACTGATCTATAAAAAACAACAAGACCCAGCTCAACCTCCTCCAACTCCAAGTCCTCCCACAGTTGCTTACTCAGCTCCATCCACCCTGGATTTCTCATTGCCCCTCAAACATGGCAAGCACCTTGCCCCTTCAGGGCTTCTGCTCTTACTCTTCCCTCTGCCTGGGATCCTCAATGCTCTGGACATCGTCTAACTCATTCCCTCACCACTTCCTGATACCTGCTCACAGTCATCTTCTGAGTGAGCCTTTCCCTGACAACCAACTCTCCCCTCAAACCTTCACTGTTTTCCAAATCCCTAGACTCTGTTTGCATCATGACATTTATCACTGACTTATATTGTATTATGTTGTATTACATATTGTATTATATTATATATTTGTATAAAAACTGCTCTCCCTCTCCCCAACAAATGAAATTTGCATAACTATGAGGATTTTCTCATTTTTTTCACTGCTCTCTCCCCAAATCCCAACATACAGTAGCTTTGCAATAAATATTTGATGAATCAGTGACTATATGAAACTAGTGTTTCTAATGAACACTGGCTTAGTCAAGTATCCAAACTAGTTTTTACAGATATTTAAAAGGTAATTTAGGCACTTTTGACATATGAAAGAAAATTAGCTATGGCTGACAAGTAACATGGTCAAACCTTCAGCACAAGGACACAGATCTAAGAATGACGACATGAACCTAGGTAGTTTTAACCATGGCCAGAAGGTATAGAATAATTAAAAATAGGAAATGCATGTGTTTGAATTTAGGTATTTCTATAAATTAAAAGATTGGTAATATCAAATGCTAATGAAGATGTAAAAACAATAGGAATACTCATTCATTGCTGATGTGTATGCAAAATGGTACAGCTACTCTGGAGCTCACACACCTAGGTATTTACCCAACTGATTAAACACATGTGAGCTAGGAACCAAGTATTATTCTCACATTTTTACAGATGAAAAACATAACAATTATATAATGTGTCTCGAGCCATGCAGCTGGGAAGTGGAGGAGGTGAAATTCAAACCTATTGTTTTCCTGATTCCAAAACCCACATGCTATCCAGCACCCCATTGTGGCTCTATAGTATAATCCTAAAAATCATAAAATACCATGGACTGAAAAAGGCAAACAAAAAAGTTTTTGACTCTATAATTCTGAAGAAAGAGCTCCAAGATGAGAATAAGAGTCAACACTGGCAACACCTCGGCCAACTTATATTTGGCTATACTTAGAAGAAACCAGAGTCAGCCTTAGCCTGAATCTCCCTGGGGGACTCCCAGCCTCTAAGTGGCACCAGCAGGAAATAACAGAAGCAGCCCAAGGCCCTGGCACACACAGACAGCACACTCAAATTTGGGGATATGAGGAGAGTTCAATAAAGGTATTATGTGCAAAGGTTGCCTGGGTCTGGGGAAGCCACAAGAAATCGTGCAGTAACCTGGAGCTAGCAACAGCAAAGTTATCCGTAACCTCAATCTAAAGAACCAGAGGAGAGCAGTTACCAAAGCCCAAGAGAAAGAGCCAGGCAAAGAAGGCCACCTGATAAGAACTCGAGATCCCACAGGGAGGCAGCCAGGGGAGTAAAGCCTCCAACCTTACTTTTCTCCCATCCCAGGTCCTCCTACTGGCCAAAGTCTGCCAGAAGCCAATTAGTAAAGGAGATTGAAGAGACCAATATGGTTTTGTCTCAAGTTCACAGCAGGATAAACAAAGGGGGAGAGGGATGGATCTGGAGGGACCAACAACAGCTCTTCCACACACATGGGAAATTGGTTAGTTGCTCTACCTACAAACACTACGACTGACTCTGTGCTTGCCTTAGGAAGGCTCGTTCACTCTGCCTCCATTTCAGCATTAGAGCTGTCTCTATTCAAACTCACATAACAGGCCACCTGTCCCATCCCAGTGGTTAAGTCGCAAAAATGCTGTTTTAATGTACTATATATTTCCCCTCTGTATTTCAGGTAAACCTAAACATATTCGAGTTTGATCACTGGATCGATAAACTGTCACATGTATAAGTCTATTCCATTTGAAGAGAGCTGATAAGAGACACTGATCGTTAATTGATCATTTTCCCCTAAGGTAAGGACTGTATGGAATCACTTACACTTTCAGTATTTTTCTCAGGAAAGAAAATGAAGATCAGTCATGGCCCAAGTCCTTGAAGGTTTAGCTCAGTCTGCAAGTTTGTCATGTGGATAAGATGCGATACTCACTTCTGTGTTTAGCCACCAGCCAGGAAAGGGCCCTGTGATGTCCAACTCCTGGACCACCATTTTCATCAACCGACTGTAGGGGGCACTATTGCCCTAGTAGAAAAAGTCAATCGAGTGGTCTAAATTACTGGCCCTGACTCAAGGACCCAAGGAAATCATACTCTCCGCTCTGACAGCACCATGACCATCAGTCTTAATAATCAAGCAACTTTTCTTTTTTTTTTAAGTATCAAAACAGAAAATACTTTTTTAAAAGTAAGTACCCAAACAGAAAAAGTGACTTCAAGAAAAGGAATGCGAATTACTGCAGAGCTCCAGGTTGTCTGCAAGAAAGATGAGGCATAGCCTCTGCTTCCACACAAGCTGAAGCTTTCAGAGAACAATACCCAAGATCTACACTCTGCACTGTAATTTATTGAAACACCTCAAGCTAAACTTTGATATTCATATTGATACCATGTCTTTAAGTTTAATGAGGAATCAGGTCTATTTTCCCCAGCAATAACATATTTAAGGATAAATCTCAAATGAAAAAGAGAGAGAGTATAGTGGTGGTACAACCATTCATAAAAGCGGTGCTAAGGGGCTGAGGGTTAAAAAGATGAACTAACAATGAACTTCAACCTCTACATATACACATTAATTCATTATGCCCTTGAAACAACTCTACAAGGAAGATCTTTGCAGATAAGGGCACTGATGAAAAAGGTAATTGAATTACTCAAGATCACACAGTTACAAATGGGTAATTAGTGGTCACAGACACTATATCCTACAGAGCTTTGTAAAGGAGCATATAATCTCATTTTTATTCTATATTAAACAGCCAGGTAAAACATTTCATCTGCATTTTTCTATCAAACAGCCACTGTTGGCCTTTAAATTTCACCACACCCAAAGTGTTGTACACATGGTCCTGTGGAAAATATTTCCTTTAGAATTGCATATGGATGTAAGTTTACCTTTAAAAATTGACATGGTCCCTCCTTCCTGAAATTTTTTTTAAGATTTTATTTATTTACTTTAGGGAGATGGAGAAGGGAGGGAGAAAGAGAGGGAATGAAACATCAATGTGTGGTTGCCTCTAGCACACCCCATACTGGCAATATGTCCTGCAACCCAGGCATGTGCCCTGACTGGGAATCAAACTGGCGATGCTTTGGTTTGCAGGCCTGCGCTCAATCCACTGAGCTACACCAGTCAGGGCAGTGACAATAAGAATTTTGCAACCTACCATACCATGTCTCCTAGGCTTGCCTGCCAGGAAAGCCGGCATCAAATTTAAAACTCAATCGCAAGAGCACAATTAAGGTTTTGGTACAGAATTTGCTTTTTCTTTCTTTTTTATGGTCTCAAATGTTTATTATATCAATTTATTATATGCTTACTAAAAATTTAGACAGAACTAATTAATAAATCTTTTTATATATGTTTTTATATTTCAGAAAATATGATTTGACCCATGATATATTGAAATCCATGAAGTAGAAATCCATAATATGGAGAACATTACTGGATAGCTTATCAAATTTTTTTATAAATAAGCATCTTTTTCCTTATATTCCTATGGCTCACAGAAGAGCTCAGATTTACTCCTTGAAAAAGAATAGCACTGAATCTCTTGTTAGATATTAGCTCTATTTGGTGCACAAGAAATGTTTCCTAGTGTGGCCATTATTAGGCGATAATAAAGATCTAAATAACAATAATAGCATTAATAATGTATTTGCTTATACAGCAAGTGTCCCTCTAAGTGAAGAAGAAGGTCTCACATTTCTAAACCTCTCTGTTGCAGTTCAGCTGGTGAATTAAATATTTAGTGGGCTGCTTAATATTTCATTGTAGACAAATCATAGTGGGTTGTACCCACTCTTGGGTACAAAAACAGTGATCAAATACCACATGCATATCAAACTTTAATTCATAAATCATTTTAAAAGGCATTGCAGTCAACAGTACACACGTAGCAATGCTTGAAGGACCGCAACACTGGGTTATCCTAAAGCAATTACAGTGTTCTGTTTGTGGACTCTTGTGTTACTCTCTCAGGAGAAATGACCGGAGGACAGGTAGACTTTACTCCTGCTTTGCACAGTACTGAAATCAAGGGAAACTGTACTCACTGTGCCTGTTACAAAGGAGTCAGTACATCAGCCAGAATACTTTGGCTCTCTCGCTACTGCATCGCTTTCCTATTTGCCTTCACCATACACATATTGCTAAATCTATTTTGAAATGAAAGGAAGTTAATTCTCCAAGGATTCATGAGATTGTATTGCCTCTGGCTAGTCTCACTTCCTTTCCCACATGGTACATTTCTATCAGCTTTGAAAATTTCTCGTGATGGTAATTGGCAGTTTACCCCTTTAATGCTCCCCTTATATAAAGTGTTTTCCTCATTACCAGCTATGTTTTTTTCCTGTCCCTAATAATGGAGAAGAATAATCCATCTCTACCCAAGTTATAATGACTCAGGGAAGTTTACAGGGAATTGCTTATTAAACAATTATTAACTGTTTGGAAAACCGCACATGCATTTGTGTTATTGTAACAACCCCTCATATTGATACAAGCAGCTCACTAAACATGCATAAGCCATTTCTCTACAATAACAGCTTAACTACTGCCTCTACATTATGCAACCAGAATAAAATAGTGCTCTGGTTTAAGATACTATCATTTCCTTCTCTGAAATCTCTCTTAGTTCTAACCCTCCAGATCACAGCATGTGCTGAAAATTACTGGCTCCCTTTCAGCCAAACCTGCACAATCACACTTCCACTCACTGCTTCGCCAATCCATTACAATACTATTCAAACCACCCTCCCTCCTTGCCTTCAGAATGTTCCCCTACGTTTGTTAGAGCCTTCTTAATGGGCCCTTCCTTTGCTTAACTGCCATTTTTCCTCTCCTAATGTACATGCTAACTGAAGAATACTGAAACAGGGAGCAGAAGGAGAAGGAGCCAACTGTGCGAACCTTACCTGAAGAGGTGATCAGGCTGAAAACAGCTTTCTAAAGAGCTGGAGAAGAAACCAGGCTAGCCAGCACCCCCAACTCTCTTTCTCAAAATCGGTTCTACACCAAATGTGTTCATCCAATGCAATCAAATAGTTCTAGATAAAACCAAGTCTACTGAATAGGAACAGAACTTTGGAAGCCCTCATTTTTTTTATCTGTAAAATGAGAAATCTGAACTGAAAAGTTACCTGTGCCTGTTTCTACAGCAGTCATGACAGACTGTGCTATAAAATATAAAATACATCATTTGTCAGAATAAACCTCTCTGCCTTCCAAGTGATAACTTATACTGGGGGTCAGAGATACGTAAACCATAATGATTTAGAACCATTCCTAGAATGAACACACATACAGAAAATGAGGGAGCACTGGGAGAAAGAACTTCAGGTCCTCCTAGAAAAGTCAGGAAATCCTTCATGGATAAGGTGGCTCTGGATGAGTCTTCAAGGATGACAAGAAGTTTACCTGGCAAACCAACAGGGTGAGCTTATGATAAACCCAGAGAACTGCATTAGCCAAAATATTAAAGTCCCAAGATCCTAGCATACTCATGCAGCTACAAATGTTGTTTGCTATCAGAGATGCTAGAAAGTTAAGGATAAGAAAATCTAGAAAGTCGATCATCTATCTCTATCTTTCTATCTTTCTCCTTCCCTCCCTCTCTCTGTCTTACCTCTTTCCCTCAGTGAACTCCTATAGAAGCTTAGCCCATCATTCCAAATGCTAAGATGAAAAACATGACAAAATTATGGAAGCCCACACAATCTACATCTATTTGTAAAATAGCTCATGTTGAAAACATTTTATTTCTACAAAACAATTTCAGCAGGTTTGATACAAGTTGAATAAATCATTACTCTAAACAGATTCACTTAGCTATGTAATTAACAGCTGAAAACACCCAAGTTCTTCCCTTGATTACAGGTTTAAAATTTTCTACTCTGATTTGGTAGCAATAAGTCATACAATATTACAACCCACTTTATGGGGAATATACCACAAAATAATCACCTACTGATAGATACTGAATATAAGGCACAGAGAGATAAAATAAACCATAAGAGAGTAGAGATAGGTTTCAAATCCAGTCAAAGCCAAGAATCTACATCTGTAATATTTACACGAGGTAGTCACAAAAATAGTTATTGTAAAAGAAGTTGAAACTGATGCAAGTATAATTGCTAGGCAAAATTTTAGAAGTGAAAAATATTTTTAAGAATATACTATATAAGAGATTATAGAACCTAATTTAATATGAGAAATTGTGTGGAAGTTTAGATCAAATGGGTTAAGGTTTTTTTTAATTATGGTACATAAAACTGTTTTTCAGGTGAAATCAAATTTCTACATATTTTTATATTTATATTCAGAATACATTTATTCTGAATATTGAATATTGAATGAAATCAGAATATTTTTATTTCACTGAGTAGATATATATCTTTATATCTGTGTGTGTGTGTGTGTGTGTGTGTGTGTGTGTGTGTCTTCAAGGAAACTCTATATGTTTTACAAAGATCTCTTCTTTTAAATAGCTTTTAAAAGTAGAACACAATCATTTTCTTCATACAATGACTTAATTATGTCCATGTTATTCAAGGCAGAAGTATAACCAAAGTGGTCCAACTCAGAATCTGGAACAATAGACATGCCCTTGTATGTATAGAGATAAATTAAATAGAATGGACCTCTCAAGAATAACTTACTTGGGGATGTAGAAATTTCTGCTGATGCCATTAAAAGACAATATTCCAATATATGAAAGTTCTGTATTTCCTTCAAAGTAACACCAATTCAAGAGAAGTACTCTACAGTGAAAAAAAGAGTATGTATAATATACAAATAAAGATGTGTTTGTGTATCTTTGTGTTTGTGTGTGGTATGTGTACACTTAGAAATAAAAAAGTGACTTTGAAAAAAATCAAATGCTGATTGGCTGGAAAAGAGGTAATGACTTACAATATATCTGAACTGACCTGAATTAAATAATAGGAATGCTTGGAACATAGGTCAGTGAATTTGAAGGTGAAATCAGGCTGCAAAAAAAATAAGCAATCTATGAAAACTATTGATGAATAAGAAAAGGAATCCTTTTTTGTCACTGCACTAAAATAAATAGGCTCCAGTTAATGGTTCCAAATGTTCAAAAGGAAACATTTGTAACACTTATGAAACTTAAATGTTAAAATTATTTTTTCAATCTCCTAAAATATTTCCAAAATATATTTCATACTAAGAAATTGGGCTATTACAGTGTAGATCAGTGATGAAATTATAGTAAAATCCCAAAGCCAGTGAATGTCTTTCTTGCTACATGTAAATAAATCATTTTTCTTATTCAGCTGGCAGGTGTTAAACACTATCCTACATGGCCAAAGTTAGAGATGGAAGATATTCTTTTGTTTAGTAAATAAGAGTAGATAGGAGAGTTCTTTCATAAAGAGAGCTTACAAAGGGGGGCAAACCCCCAAAATCTCAGATAGAAAGCAGCTAAATGAAAGTGTGGTAGAGCAAGATGCCAATAACTGGACACCTAGATAAGGCCTAAAGAAAGTTAGAAAATGAGTGTAGACCAAAAATCCAAGATGAAAATAGTACTAAACTACTTCCATTGCCTACTTAATGAAAGTTTATGGGCATTTGAGTTCTCAAAGAAAATTGACTAGTTAAATTGCAAACAAATGATTACTGTTTTACACAACAGAGAGTGGTCAGTCAGTGAGGCTTTGGCCAATGTTGATTATGCAAGAGAGTAAAAACAGTTACTGGCCAGTTTGTTTGTTGTTGGTTTGTTTTGTTTTTGGTATATTGTTGACAGGTCATTGGTTCTCAACCCAGAATTGTACCACCTCTCCACAGTGTCTTTTGGAAATGTGTTTGTAGACATTTTCAGTTGACTTGAGGTAGAAACTCCCACTTAGAAGACTGGGAAGGGGGAAAGGATGCTAGGCATCCTGCAACATGCAGGATAGTCCCACACAGTGAAGGACTGTTCCACCCAAAATGCTGTTGGTGACCCATCAAAGAATATTGGAACACTTCCCTACCTACCCCCACTTCAAAATCCAATCGATGGGAGTCTAAGGCAATCCTCATAATTTTACACCCTTGCAAAGAAATGCAAAAATTGAACACAAAGTTTTCAAGGATCTGTTCCCAATTGGTTAGTCGTCAGTTAGACTAGTCTACAATCAAGCAAAAGTCAAGCATATCTTAATGTGCAAAAGGGGAGTTGCTAACATGCAGGATTTGAGAAACACAGCCTCTGAATCTTGTACTTCTAACAGGGGAGGGAAGAGAGTCAAACTGGAGAAATTGATTCAGAAAAAACATATAATTTTGGAGCTCAGTGTAGCGTGTCAACCAACAGGCATCTTTGAGTCTCAGGTAGGGGCTCAAAAAATGATATTCCAAGTGGGGAATGATCATAAATGATGGTGTGGGAGAGAGAAATTATACTTAATGGAATGTACAATTTTCTAGATTCTTTGCTTATAATTTTGGTAGTGATAGCCCTTTAAGTTCTATGAAAATCATCCTACTTACCAGTTTTTGCGAGAATGTGGCTTATCTTGTGTATAATCCCATACACACAAAAGTTAGACATATTAAATGGCAAGACAGGAAATGCACCAGTTCCTGTGGTATATGTAAGCAAAAAGAAAAACAAAGTTCTAATTTTAAATAATTGTAAGTGTTTGCATATGATAGAGACTACTTAGAACTGTCATTTTCTTTAGAAGAAGGTGCTAAAGCATTCAAACCAGCATAACTTGTTATCAGGCTAAATGCTTTGTTCACATAATAAGGCTGAAAGAAAAGGCTAACTAAAAAAACCATGAAATGTCTCCCTAAAGGTTCAGAAAAATAGAAGTGCCACCTCTCAATAAAAATGATTAAAACGTGTGTAAAATATACTGCATTCTCTCTGACCAGTCTCAAAAACACCATAAGCATACATGAACAAGCTCATTTTAAATAAGCCCTATTCATGGTCTTTACTCTGATGTTTCATCTGCACTAGTAAGACTTCACCGGAATGATGTCTGCTCTGAGATTATTCATCATGAAGTTGCCTATGGAAAGACTTATGTGCTCTTCAATTGTCTCTAAGTCCATTAATCTGAAATGCAGAGAGGTTATATAATTAATTTGTACATTTTAGTGATTCATGGCCTTGAGAGAGCTAGAGAAAGTGGTCATTTAAATCTTTCCCTTGGCTTGGGGGTGAAGGGGGGTGATGAGTATATAAAACAGCCAGTAAAGA
>PVKM010052224.1:0-10290 GCA_004027735.1 Carollia perspicillata
AAAAAAAAAACGATGCCGTTGTGACAAATATAATGTAATCTCATTTAAGAATGTAATTAATTTATACCTTTTATGTCATGCATTTTCTTCAATCATCATATGGATTGCCTATCGTTATTATTGTTATTTTTATTTTTATTTTAATTGTTGTTCAAGTGTTATTATTATTTTTAACTTGGGAAAGGAATTCTTGCCACCTACTTCTCCAGAAGGGAAATAATCAACTATTTTAAATAAAATGCAAATCAATCAGTTGAAAACTACACCGCAGAGAAAGCTATAGCTTCTCCCTCCCTCTCTCTCTCTTCCTCTTTCTTTCTCTTTTTGTTTTTAAAAGAAACTTCCTGCTGGTTAATGCTTTGGCAGACTGTGGTTTCTTTGTAGTCTAACGTGCTATTTTTCGTTTGCACCCAAAGGTCTGGAATACTCCTATTGACACGGATGAGCAGATTTTCCCTTTGACTGAGCTGTTGATGAGACAGGACACAGAAATCTGTTTCTACCTACATTTTTGCAAGTGGTTTTATGAGATATTAAATATTTATAGGTAGATGATCCAGAAAACAAAAAATCTTATAATTTTATATCAGATTAAATGAATAACTGGTTCTGCTACTGTTACATAAGATGATAAAAATCTTTCCATTGAATTCTCAATGAAAAGAAGCAGCTTTTTAAAAACGTGTGTTATCTGGGGTCAGAAAAAAGCAATTGCAGACCACAGGGAAGAAAACCACACAGGAGAATGGTGAAGTAGGAAAAGGAGTCATATCAGCCCCCTCCTTCCACTCCCGTTGCCATATGTCCCGCATTGCTAGGACACTTTTACGGATGAAAAGTGCTAGTAAGAATTATGCTGGTATATCCTGGACAGTCTTCCCCTAGCAAACTTGGAATCGTGGTCTTCTTGCTTATCAAAACAGACACAAACAATTAGGAATTGGCTTCTGTAAGGTACATTTTAAAACAGTTGAAAAATTTTAGAATTCCTTTTCTACTCTCTCATACTTGAACTTTGACTCACTGTGTTAGCAAAAGGGTATGCATGCTTAGTTGCTTTATTGTTCAGAGACGGTAAGATTAGAAATGCCTTCAGAATACGTTAGAGCGATACCACAATTAAGCCTCGTCTTTAGCTCTTTTTTAAGTGTTAGTACTAAAGATAAGTGTTTGACAGAAGCAAATCTTGGCAAACGGGCAAATAAAAGGTAGTAATTACAGCAAAAGGTTATTTTGAATTGAAAATGTATACTATTTTCTAAGGAAGCAAAAAAAAAGATTTAGCTTAAAATTTTTTTAAGAATTAGTATAAATATAAAGTTTCAAAGCATTTAACAGCTTTCCCTAGTTTTTCTTTGTTAAACTCCCTGTTTCTTGTACACCACTTTCTGATCCATTAAATTCATTAGTTTGTGCATTGTCACTTGTTACTGGTTAATTATTGGCTAATTTATTAAAAAAGATAAAAATGATTGATTATTCTAAAGATTAAAAACAGAGTTTTCTCCTTTGAAAGTGGAAGAGGTACTGTGACTCCTACAGAAATTATGAAAGCATCCAAGAAAATAATTTATGATAATATTTAAATAAAAAGAAAACACAGTGTGCTATAATACCCAGAGAAGATGGCTGATGTAATCACATAAATACTCCTTGACATCTTTTTAGGAATTTAAGGCCAGAACATTATGTTTAGAACCGTTTTCATATTGAAAGAAGAGGGAAAACAGCTGGTAACATTGAAAGAATATACCTAGTTAGATTTTGCTTCAGGCTTTTAAATGGTTTAACTTGTTTCTTCTATTCATGCTAAATTATGTATCTCAAAAAATTGTGCTCTCTTTGAGAGTAAACAATAGTCGGTTGATTTTCATTACTTATGGTGGTTATTTCTATAAAGTCCCCATGAACACTGAATTATCTGCTCCCAGGGGAATGCATGGTTAGGGCCCTGTGGAAGCTCTGGTCACATTTCCAGTGTCGATCAATTCATAACTTTGTCTGAATGTGTGCCTCTATTTAAATACACCTTATTTACTACATATTGTTGACTCATTAATGTTTCATTCATGGCCAACAACAAGGCAACCCATGCCTCAAACACACTTACCTAAGGCACATATTTTTTTCTGGAAGGCACAGCATGGACGTCTTGTGCTTAGGAAACACTAGAAAGCACTACAGCACTGTGCTTGGGGACCACATTATACAGCAAAATCACTTCCCACCAAGAGAAAAGGAACAAAATTAAGAAAAATGCAGTACTGTATATTCCGTGAAACAGACACTTGCTCACAGTATGAGTGCTGTCTTCTCGTTTGACCTCAGTGGGATGTGCACTCAAATTTTCCCAATCTGTGTGTGTCGACAGATGACCATGAAAGCCCTGTGACTGTGGACTTGAGGGATTTTACAAATAAACTGCAGTGAGGAGGCAAATTTATAAGTGCAGAATCATAGGTAATGAGAATGGATTGTATGATATTCATGTCGGGGTCACTGCTAAATACAGTGCCTTCTGGCATATAATAGGAACTCAGTACACGTATGTTAAGTAAGTGGCAATAGTGCCCCTTAATTTTTAAATGAACCTTAATTGTATTGTCTTCTTCTGCTTTATGCTCTTAGGAGGTTTGTGGTATACTAGGTTTGTCAAGTTGAACATTTTAGAAGAATATGAATGACTGTTAAGGCTCACAACCTTTGCCCCTTGGAACCTGGAAGTTACTGATCCCTTATCTCTGGCATCTAAAATTAATGACAAGCCTGATGCCAATCTAAATGTCAGTCCTTTGTCATATATCTGTTAATCTTTTCCTCCTACTTCTCCCACTTGGAACCTTTTGGGATTTGTTTCTTTTCCTTGGAATACTGAAAATTCATATGTATTTAGAGTCTTTGAATTGAAACATTTATATCTTTCTTTGGTTCTGGGAGATTTTAGTCTTTTATTTTATTGGTTACATTTATTGGTTATGCATCCTCCTCCATTCTCTCTGCTGTTATTTACGAAAATCTTATTTAATGAATCGTAAACTCTTTTATCTAGCTGACATAATTTTCTTTTATATATTTCTTCCTTTTGTGTTCTGGAAGCATAAGTTTCTCAAATTTCCAACTCACATATTTATTTTTAGTTTTGTCCATTATTCTGCTCAGTCAATGTGCCGAGTTTTTAAAAAAATACACATATATTCATTTTGAGTTAATTCTTATTCATCATACAAGGATTAGAGTACAACCTTATTTTTTACATGTGGATATACAGGCGTTTCAGCACCATTTGTTAAAATGATTATTCTTTCTCCATAGAATCATCTTGGCACCCTTGGTAAAAATCAGTTGACTATAAATGCAAAGGTTTCCTTTTGGACTCTAAATCCCATTTCATTGATCTACATGTTTATTCTTATATCAATATCACATTATCTTGATTTCAATAGCTTTGTAATATTTTAAAATCAAGAAGATTTCTTTTTTTTTTTTAAAGATGATTTGCCTTTTCTGTGTCCCTTGTATTTCCATAGGAGTTTTAGAATCAACTTGTCAAATTCTATAAAAATTGTAGCTGGGATTTTAATAGGGATTTACTGAATCTGTAGATCAATGTGGGAAGTATTGCAACATTAACAATATCAAACCTTGCAAATTCATGAACCCGAGATTTCTCTCTGTTTAGATCTTCCTCAAGTGTCTTCAACAGTGTTTTGCAGTTTTCAGTGTACAAATCTTATACTTCTTTTGAGAATGATGTGAGGACCTATTATGCAATTTCAAGCAGAAGAGTGAGGTGACGTGATTTATATTTTAAAAGGATTCATGTGATTTATGTTTGCTGAACAGGTTTGGCTTGGAAGGCCAAAAGTTTAGTTTTATGCATCTTGAGTTTGAGATGCCTGACATCTCGAGTAGAAATATTGAGCAGGCAATTGGATCTACCGTCTGGAGTCCAAGGGAGAGGTCTGAGCTGGAGATATAAATTTGGAAATTGTCAGCACATAGATGGTATTTAAAATAATAAGTTTGCATGAAAGCCCTAGGGAATGAGCGAAGATGGGGAATAGGTCCAAAGATGGAAACATGGGGCTCCAACCTGAAGAGAAACCAGAAGAGGAGACTGAGGAGGAGTATCCAAGAGGTAGAAAGATGACCAGGGCAATGGGGTATCCTAGAAGCCAAGAGCAGGAAGGGTTGAAAAGAGTAGAGAACAGTCAACTGTGTAAAATGGTCCAGAAGTGTGTAGAGAAGGCAGAGGGGAGAGGGGAGAGGCGAGAGGGAATTATTGGGGGTTTGTTCCTTTGTTTCAGCTAAGAACATTTTCTTCCTCCCCAAATCCTCTGTAAGTTTAGCCATGTGGTGATGTAAGGTGATGGGCTGGGTTGGGCGCCATGGTTGACTTGTTTTTGGTATGTGTAATCCCCCTGTCCCTCTTCTGCCCTGATTACTGATGATCCTGGCGAGGAACATTTCCATGGGGATGTGTGCATTTGCTATGCCTGGCTTGTAGACAAGTAAATACAAATGCTGCTTTATCAATTTACAGTACAATTGCTCTGTGGCCAAAAGCAGAGCTGGAAGTCTGCCTCCAACTGCCTGCAGGATAGAGGCCAAACTCCTTAGCGTGCCATATCAGCCTTCATCAGATGGCTTTATTTCTTGCCATTCTCCTACTTCTCCACCTCCTATACCTTTCTCCATGTCTCCTCTCCTCCGCCCACCACATGCCCCTATGCTCCATTCACCCTGGACTTCTTGCTGTCCTCTAGGCACACTGTGTTCCTCTGTGCCTCTGCCCTCTACCCATGTAATTCCTTATGTTTGCAATGTCCTTCCCTGCTTTTGTGCTCAGGAAGGCCCCGTTTGTCCTCTGAAGCCTGCTCAGGTGGAATTTCCACTGTGAAGGCTTTCTGGCCCATAAGCTGAAGCACTTATTCCTTTCTCTGCTTCCCCCTCTCCTATTGAATTCCCACATTGTATTGAAATTGTTTATACATCTGACATACGTCCACTAGATTGTGTGGCCCTCAAAGTCAAGGATCTTACTTTTCTCAGGATCCCTTATTCCAACTGACACATAGCAGTTATTTCATGATAATAGCGGCTAACTTAAGAAAAAGACCTTCTAATATGCCTGTCTTAGTGCTAAGTGCTTTTGCGTGTATTTTCTAAGTTCAGCCTCATAGCCACTCTCTGAGATAAGGTGTCCTATTTTCCCATGCTATAGATGAAAAACTGAGGTTCACAGTGGTTATAAACTTGTTGAAGGTTATGTAACTTAGGTGTCAAATCCAGTTGATTGCAGGGCTCAGGTACTTAAATTCTGTTCTACACACTCAGATAAAGGAGAACGAAAGGGTTAAGATTCAAAGTTCTTTTTTGATTTTCTGGGGTCCCCAAATCCCATATTTCATTTCTTATTCATTTTTAAACTAACGTGCTTTGCATTTCCTCCGTTTCAAAATGATTATGTGACATCCTTTCCCTTTTCCCATGTTTTGCCATAGTGCTCTTCGTTTATCCAGGAAGCGTTCAGTAGGGGCTGAGTCCAGGCGAAGGCCCTGTGTAGTCAGGAGTGGTGGGGCAGGAGAGGAGGGGAATCAGTGAAGAAGCAGGCTTCCTGCAGCGCACAGTTCCTGGAGGAGTCTGTCTCTTTGTGATCTCTCCTGAATGGTGTACTCAGGGCAGATGCTTGAAAGAGATGGGTGAGTACAATGGTCAGTTGTATGTCAGTGTGGCTAGGCAATAACCTGCAAGTATTGAATCAAGCATTCATCTGGATGTTTCGGTGAAGGCACTTTGTGGATCTGATTAATATCTATAATCACTTGACTCTCAATAAGGGGAAGTTATCCTGAACAATCTGGGGAGGCCTGACCAGTCAGTGGAAAGACCTTAGGAACAAACTGAGGTTTTCCTGAGGAAGAAGAAATGTCACCTCTGGACTGCAGCTTCACCTCGGGCAGGGAAGTTTCTGGCCTGCCCCTCCCGGAAGCCTTCCTTAAGGATTTCAGACCTGGCTAGCCAGCATCTACAATCCTGTAAGCCAATTTCTTGCAATAAATCTATCTATCTATCTATCTATCTATCTATCTATCTATCTATCTATCTATCTAATCTCTTTATATATATTCTACTGGTTTCTGGTGAAACCCTGACTGAGACAGTGAGCAGGTCAAAAGGGTGTCCATAAAAGAAGCCAAATAGAAAAAAACCCCAGCTGAGTAAAAAAGAAGAGTATAATACACTATGATATAATAGACGATATGAAGAAGGGCCAAGGAGTAGAATTGGAAGATTAGCTGTTATCCTTCAAGACTCTGCCTAGATACTTCCTCATCACACTGCTTTTCATTTGCATCCTAGCCTAGGCAGTTGTTTTGATTCTGACTCAACAGTTGTCAAAGGCGATTTCTCACGCTCCTTCCTCATCCTCTGTATGTGAGTTTTGAAACCTCAAAATATGACTCATTGCTTTATCTCTAGCACTTAGCTCAATGCTTGACAGCAAAACATTGGTTGACAAGTGAAAGAGAGCTCACAGCCTTAGGTGCTGAGAGATGCCCAGCCTAGGCCAGACCACAGACCAAGGAGGGGTTTCTGGAGGAAGCAGCCTCTGGAAACCATCAGAGGGGAACTGCAGCCAGTCGTTCTGGCTCTCTTTCCCTCCCTGCATTTTTGGTGCCTTCAGGAGCACACAGTTAGCTGGGTCCCCTTCTCTGCACGGTGGTCCCACCAACATACCCTAGGAGAGGGCAGCAGTGCTTCTTGCTTGGTACTGCTTCATGGAAAGACTCACTGGCCATTTTACACACGCTGGCAACACTCACAGAGCATCTTGGATCTGGAGGGGCTTGTGCATATGTCCATCTTCACCACTGACTTTCCCCGGGCTCGTTTCATCCTTCTCTTTGTTGGCACCAGAGTTTGAACCATTTCTGGAGGACACAGATGTGCTGGATGGGTGTCTTATGTTTGCAAGCTGAGACGCAAGGATCCTTCCCTGCAGGAAAGAGAGCAGAGGTTCTGTTAGAAGGAAAGCACCCACTCTAGGGATGCTCTGGCAGGGCCCAGGGAAAGGCTCCCCCCTGCACATCTGCACATGGACCTTCCCCTCAGACAGGCTGGAAGTGCGACTCACTTCCTGGGAAATATATAAAAAGGAAGAAGAGAAACCCCATCTTCTTTTTTTTCAGGGCAACATTATTTTTTATTAATTTCAGGTGTACAACTCAGTGGTTAGACAATCGTTTACTCTACAAAGTGGTTTCCACAATATTTCAAGTACCCACCCGACACCGCACATAACTATTACAGTAGTACTGATTATATTTCCTATATGGTACTTCACGACCCCATGAATATTTTTGATTACCAGTTTGTAGTTTTTTATCCCTTCACCTTTTTCACTCAGCCTCTAAACCCTCTCCTCTCTGGCAATCACCAGTCTGGTCTCTGTGCCTAAGAGTCTGTTTCAATTTTTTTATTTGTTCTTTTTGTTCTTCAGAGTCCACATTTAAGTGAAATCATATGGTATTTGTCTTTGACTTATTTCACTGAGCATAATTATCCTCTAGATCCATCCATGGTGTCGTAAATGGTCAGATTTTAGTCTTTTCTGTGTCTGGGTAATACTCCCTTGTGTGCTTGAAACTTTAACTTTTTTATCCACTTGTCTCTTTGATGGCATCTTTTAGTTGCTTCCATATTTTGGCTATTGTAAATCGTGCCTCCCTTCTCTGAGGGATGTGCATCTTTTGAACTTATTTCGTTGTGTCTACTGCTCATCTCTTCTTTGTTGTAAGCAAAAGAAGGCAGGAACCTCATATTTATTTATCGAATGAAGAATTATTGAAAGAACAAAATTGGCAGTAAAAATGAAAATAAAATTAGAGAAATGGCTGATTCAGGATTGGAGTGGGAAATGATACAAGATGAGTTTGTGCACCTTGTAGTGCCCCAGAGTAAGGAAGTGCTGAGAAAAATAAGTGAACCCAAACCCACCCTGAAGTGTGTATGTCAGAGGGGCACAGGAGTCGATTGAGAGTGCCACTAGCCAAAGCTGGAACAATTGGAGCAAGAAATAAAGTAGTATTGGATTATAATCCAAAGTATAAAATAAATATCCATGAGTTTACACTGATACAGACAAATGATTGAGTAAAAAAGGTGGAGAGAAGAGACAAATCTCCCATGTAAAAATCCAAATAAGTTGTGCAGATGCTCCATTCTAGAAAGGGAGAGTAACTCACTCTGAAGTGTGGGCTGCCCACAGTGACTTTCTTACAAATGTTAACAGTGCGAAAGGAATAAAAGGTCATTTTAATAGTGGATAAAGCTGACAAACACGGCTTCAGCCAGGTGATCAAGTTCAACATCAACAGTAATTAGTTATGTTGATCATATGTATCCTTGATATAATGTGGTAAAAATTATAATGTGGCAACCATACATTGATATTTCTCTCCCTCTCTCCTTCCCTTCCCCTCTAAAGATAAATAAATGAAATCTTAAAAAAAATAAGGAGAGTCTGAGACACTGTCACAGCCAAGGAGGGCTTCAAGGGACATGATTACTACATATAATGAATGTGGTGTCCTGGATGGGATCCTGTACCAGGAAAAATGACATCAGGTAAAAACTACGGAAACCTTAATAAACTATGAACTTTATTTAATAATAATGTATCAATATTGATTCATGTATTGTAATACACATACCACATGAATGTAATAAGCCAATAATAGGGTATATCATATGGGGGAGGATATATTGGAATGCTATACTGTTTGCTAAATTTTTCTGTAAATCTAAAGCTGTTCTAAAATCAATTAAAACCTGAGGAGAAAAGTGGGGGAAAAGTCCCAAGGGCCTGCTAGAGGCACAGAGGAGTAGAGAATTACAGGCAGACATGCACATACGCACACACAGGGCAGCGCCTTCCTGCAGTCTGCTAGAATGAAGGCCAAGGTTCTGCACAGCAATCATGCGTCACCTGCCTGTTAATGTGTGCATCTGCCCAGTGAGTCTTTGAAGCTGGAGCTCGGCTACTGGTTCCCATGCCATGATATCAGGGAGACAAAGGGAGAGGTAGAGGAAAGGAGGTGTTATTCCTACTTGGAATACTTTCCCATCTTCTTGGCATCTACCCGTTGTTTAAGGTTCTATTTATTATGGTTAAAATAGCATGAAGAAAGAGTGAAGGAGAGAGTAAGTAGCTCACAGGCTGACCTCTCAGCATCTGCTAACCTTCACTCTTCAAATCCACCACTGCCTGGGATGAAAAGGGGAGCAGATGCTCACTTGAAGGCCAATATTATTCCATATGAAGTTGAATACGCCCTTTTTGACATATCTTATGACATATGGTCTGGCAAGAGTTCCAAAGCCTCAAGAATGTTAAACTGAATTACTGAAAAGAACAAAATTTGACAAAATGACCAAAAAAAAATTAAGAGGGAAGAAGAAGAAGAAGAAGAAGAAGAAGAAGGAAGAAGGAAGAAGGAAGGGGAAGAGGAAGGAGAAGAAGAAGAAGAAGAAGAAGAAGAAGAAGAAGAAGAAGAAGAAGAAGAAGAAGAAGAAGAAGAAGAGGAGGAGGAGGAGGAGGAAGGAGAAGAAGGAAGAAGAAAGAAGAAGAAAGGGACTGACTTTCTGGGACTTGGGTTCAGGTTCAGCTATGCCTAAATTGAAAATTAAGAGGTACCGAAGTGTTGTGGAAGAATATGATGAGAGTCCTGGCCAAGATGGAGGAGTAGGTAGAAACCCTTCACTTGCTCACACAACCAAAAAGGAGGATAACAACCAACCTAAAATCAATAAACAAGCAGAAGGGCCAGAAAATCAAACTGCATGGAACTCTGACAACCAAGAAATTAAAGAAACAGTCAACCAAACCAACCAGACCGGTAAGATGGGTGGAAGGAGAGAACCTGTGGCATGGCGACGGATGGAGAGAGGGCAGGCAGGCAAGCCAAACGGGAAACTGAGACTCAGAGCTGCCTGCTGACTATGGCGTTTGCTGCGTGGGAGAAAGTCCCAGTCTCACATGACGTTTGTTGAAAAGTGTGCTAGAGACAGCAGGTGAGCTGCACAGTTCCCTCTCTGGCCCCTCCCCGACAGGCAATGCAGCAAAGAGGGTTGCCCAGCCTTGGTGAGTACCTAAGGCTCCGCCCCTTACAACTTATCAGATGTCCAGAGACGAAGAAATAGGGCCCAAATGAAAGAACAGAGCAAAACTCCAGAAAGAGAGCTCAGGGATGAGGAGATAGCCAACCTATCTGATGCAGAGTTCAA
>PVKM010052225.1:0-10289 GCA_004027735.1 Carollia perspicillata
AAAACATATTAAAGTAAAAATAATGTCCTAAAGGAAACTAAAGTAGCTGTTACATTCATAAAACATTAATGAATTTTTAGAAGAGTTTGTGAAAATGTATGAAGCAATTGTTAAAATATTAAAAATTCAACAAATCGACTTAATTGCTATATAAATATAGCTAAAGATTACATTATTGAACTGAAAGATTAAGTAAAGGAATTCCCCAGAATGCAGTTGAAAGCAAAACTGCATTTTCATTATACCATTTAAAAACTAATAATTTCCTGATATGATCTTATTTCTAGGCAGTTCACATTTAATCATTGTCTTTTAGTGTTTTCTTTAGTTTTTTGGATTAGGGATCAAAACAGGCATATGTTTTAGTTGTGTTGTATTCTATGGTTTTCCACCATATATTTTTCTTGTGATTTATTTGTGAAAAGTGTTGTATTTTAAAGAATTGGGTAGTTTGACTTACAGAGTTTGTCGCAGCCTTTGTTTTGCTGACTGCATTCTTTCTTTATCTATTAGCATTTTCTTCTGCCCCTGTGTTTCTTAGAAATTGATAGCTAGATTTAGTGGCTGAATTACAGTCATCTCTCTTATACATGAGGGTTACATTCCAAGACTGCCAGTAGATGCCTGAAATTGGAGATAGGACCAAACCCTAGGTGTCCTATTTATTTTTTCCACACTCACGCACACCCATGGTAAGGTTTAATTTATATATTAGGCACAATAGAGATGATAAACATAACTAAACTAAAAATAACTAAACTAAAAGTAACTAAAAATAAAATAGAACAATTATAGAACTGTCCTTACCCTTCTTGTGGTGATACAATACAATGCCTACGTGACAAGAAGTGAGGTGAATGACATAGGCATTGTGACGTAGCGTTAGAATTCCACTAACTTGACAACAGAAGGAGGGTCAATGAGCCATGATGATGTCACATCTCCCACCCACAGATCTACTTGACAAAGCGTTTACCATGCACCACGGCCATAATTTTTGCAGTTTGAGGTGCAACAGCAAAACTACCATGAATTTCATTTTCCTTCTTCACAATTTCATGAATAGAAGACACTTTCTTATTCAAGATCTTAGCAACCTCAGCATATGATTTTTTTTTCCCTTCATAAGTAGAGAACTTGCACCTTTTGATGTAAAGGAAGCACATTAAGGCTTCTTTTCTGGCGTGTCTGAGTTGCCAGCATCACTACTCTTGTGCTTTGGAGCCAACATTAAGTAAAATAAGAGTTATTTGAACACAAGTCCTGTGATCCTGGGTCAGTCATCTGATAACCTTGAAAAGCTACTGAGTGACTAATGGGCGGGTGGTGTCACAGCAGGATGATGCCGGACAGAGGGCTGAGTCACGTCCTGGATAAGACAGGGCTGGACAGACCAACTTGTAATTTCAAACTTATGAATTGCTTATTTCTAGAATTTTCCATGCAATATTTTTAGGCCCTGGTTGACCACAGGTAACTGACCCCATGGAGAGTAAAAATGATAAGCAGAAGGGGTGGGGGGTGACTACTGTAGATTCAGTTTCCTTTTTATCCGGGCAAGAGTACTTGATAAGTGGTGAGGTAGACTTCTGTTAGAGTGTGCATAATGCTTTGTCCTTATGTAGTGCTAGCAGCCATTGATTATAATTGTTGAGATGCCTTAATTAGTTAGATATTTCACACTGACAATGATTCTTTGGTTGCTATCTGGAATGCTTTTATAAAAGAAAACATCTCCTCATGAAATATTTGGTTACCTTAAAGTACTGTGTATATAGAAAAGGTATGATAATGGTTTGATATTTTTTCTCTACCATTTTTCTAAATAATAAGTTACTTAGAAATCTCCCAAGTTAAAAAATGACATTTTTAGTGCCACCGTGAGCATATGGATTTAAATATTCTTGTTTCAAGCCATTGCAGATACTATTTTTATTGGTTACCAATTTTTCTCATCTTTGGCCTGGGGGTCTGTTCAACTTAGCTCCTGAGACTTTTCTGAAATGACCTAGTAGTCTTTGATAGCTTCCTGCTTTGTGGTATAAAGAGATGTTTTAGGTTCATGTTATATATTTTCCTGTGCCAGAACTACAATAAACAAGATAAGAACTATGTAATAGTGCTGCAAATAAAACTATCAAGCCTGACTGAAAGGTATTAAAGAAGCCTCAACAACATAGATATATTTTACTTTTGCCAATAAATTACAACCAAATTTCTAAAATTATTCTATAAAGTCAATGCAATTGTGGTAAAATATCAGCAGGGTTTGGGGATTCTAAAATTCAAAAGAACTAGAAAATTGCATGAATAGCCAAGTCTTTGAAATTATTCATAAAATTTATTATATGTATTATTATATTATATATGCTATATATTTCATATATAGCAATAATATGTTAAAATATATGGAAGATTCTGGTAATTAAAACAAATAAAAATAACATTACATTGCCAAAGAACAGGTAAATTTTAAAATAGACCTGTTTTAATAGAACTATGGTTTATGATATAATTGACAATTCAAATCAATAGCCAGAAGTTTACATAATACATGCTATTAAAATAATTAACAAGAATGTTTGAAAAAATAATTCCTACCACAAACCCTATTAAACATTTTCAAATGGGTTACATATCAATGTATATAAAATAAGTCTATACTATTACTAAAATCAAACACTAAAAACATCAACAAAAGTATACATGTACTTTTTTAAGTTTTGATGTGCAGGACAGCTATCTTAGCAAGCAATAACACTATAAACACATATGCAATATACAGATGATATATCATAGAATTGTACACTTTATACCTACATAATTTTATTAACCAATGTCACCTTAATAAATTTAATTTAAGAAAAGAAAACAATTATACAAAAAGTAAAATTTCTCTGTGTGAAAGGATACCACAATCAAAATTAAAGACAAGCAAAACACTAAAAGAGACTATCTGAACTAATGACAAATATCTGAAAAATATCTGTTCATAGAATACCTACAAAAATTATTTTTAATAGTCAAAGAATAGAGAGAAAATTTTACAGAAGTGGAAATGGTCCATAGATCTGTAAATGACAAACTGGCTAGGAATCAGAAAAATATACTTTTGTACATAAAATTGAACTGGATTGATAATAACTGTTATTACCATGCATGTGAGGAAATGGGCCATGAAACTCACTGCTGGTGAGTGAATAATTTATACAGCCTTTTGGAAGGCAATTTAGTAGTACTGGATACAATTTTAAAGACAACCACTGACCTAGTAATTCCCCTGATTTGGAATGTATCCTACAGAAATACGTTCACATGGCAACGATAGCACTGTTACATGTACGATGTGTGACCACAATACTGTTTGTAATGCAAACACTGGAAACAACTTAGACGCTTATCAGTAAGAGAGGAGTTAAATTATAGTACACTCATACTATTTATTAAAATCAAGTGTTTACAGAGAATACAAGTTTGCAGACAATTGTATGCTAATGATTATTTTTAAAGAGAAATGCAAGCCACAGGGAAATAATGTATAAAATGCATACATTTATCTACTTTTTAAAAACAGTATTAAGTATACATATATTGAGTACATATAAGTCCATAGAAAAGTCTGAATGGCTACAAACTAAACTGTAAACAGTGGGTACTTCCAAAGAGAATAGTTTGTGGAGAATAGGATTTCCTTTTTAGCTCTTTATATGTACTGAGGTTTTTTGTTGTTGTATTTACAATCTGTATCATATATTTGTCGAGTAACTATGGAAAATCTTCCTTTCCTCATTATACAATTACTCTGAGATAAGGCTTTCGATTATTTTATAGGTGCAACTTAGCTAGGACTACAGATAGAAGAAGGTGTATACTTTATCATTTGTAGTTAATTAAATAAAAAATTTTTGGATATGCAAAAGTAATCATTTATTGAAAATTAAAAAATAACAATATAGACCACTGGTTCCACGTCCTCATCAGATTCTGCATCTATGTTCACTCTCAGAGAGATCTGCATCCACATCAGATTCTTTTGAGAGTCCAAAGAAAGAAAATGATCTTCTTTCCAAGGAGAAAAATACACAAGGAAACATACACAATCTTACAGATATTTCTTGCAAGGATACGAGATTAATGATCTTTATTCCAGAAACTGCTAGTTTGGAAATTAATATGCCTTGGATGAGTCACTTAATATCTTGTAACTTCCATTTTCTTAGTAAAAGGAGAGACAGAGAGGGAGAAATTAGAGGAAGAGTAAAAAGAGGAGCAGGATGAAAGGGAGAAAAACGTTGATTTTTCCCTTAGAGATATTTGTTTAATTTGAGATTTTATTATGAAAGTTTTCAAATATAAAAATGTACAAAGAATAGTGTGATAAGGCTCCACATAACTCTTACCTATCTTATGTGATCACCTACTCAAAGCCAATCTTGCTTCATCTATACCTGACTTTTTTCCACCCTTCCCTGAATTATTTTGAAGCAAATACCAGACGCCATACTATTTCATCTATAAATACTTCTGCATGGAACTCTAAAAGCTAAGAATTCTTATTTAAAAACACAATCACAAAACTGACATTTCACTTAAAAATTAACCATGCTTCTCAATATTATTAAATATTCAATCAATGTTCACATTATTCCGATAGTTTTGTTTTTCACATTTTTGATGTTTATTTGCTTGAATCAGTATCAAAATAAAGTACACACATTGGCAATTGTCGGTACATCTATTACATTTATCTTGATGTAAAGTCTCCCATCCTCCCTTTCTCTCAATCTCTCCTTCTCTCAACCTTGCAACTTATTTATGGCAGAAACTATGCCAATTTGTCTTGCAGAATTCCTCACCATCTGAATTTCACTGGTTACATATCTGTTTTGTTGGTTAACATACTCCTCTATTCTCTGATTTCCTATAAATTGATCATTAGACCCAAAGGCTTGATCAGACTCATATTCAATTGTTTGGAAAAACTACTATATACATGGTTTTGCATGCTGCTATCAGAAGCTATATACTTCTGGTTGTCTTGTGATTTGGGTAGCCATTGATGTTTACTGCCTAGAATTTTAGAGATGGACAGTTTTGAAAAGAGTTAAAGCTTTTATGTTATAGAGTTCGCTCTCCCAAGTTAACAGGAGTGTTACTAGTTGCTTCATTTTACTGAAAAAACAGCCATGAGTCAGATGTGGCGATAGTGGAGCAGAGCCAGGGTGACCCCAAACAACTCCGTCTAGCTCACTGAAACTTGGAAAATACCATTACCTCACTCTCACTTTATTCCTCCATGCATATATTTAATTATCTTTTCAGGAAAAAATATCTTTTGCATTCATTTAGGTATGTGAATTTTATGCCTCTTCCCCCAACTATTGATAATTTCTTCGATGGGTGGTGGTAGGAAGAATGGGGATAGGGTATAGTTGGAAAAAGATGCATAAGTAATTTTCATTGTGAATATATATGTGTTTATGCTTATATTGTCTTATGCTGTGTATGTCAGTCACAACAATAAGTATAAAAGACAAAATGAAAGGAAGAAAAATATCCTACAACTGTGTTTATTTTGGTGGCTTCAATGAGGGACAGGCTAAAGTTATAGATTCTCTAAAGAACAAGTATTTTAGGCATGACAAGTAATAAAAACACTTTTTCAATTAAATGATGTTGTAATTAACACACAGAGAGAGACTCAGATCTAACATTTATTAGAACCGAGTGATAAGCATAATTACTCTTTTTGCATCTTTGCTTTAAATTTTCATTCATTGATTTAGTAATTAACCTAAGGAATATGTATCGAGTGTCTACTATTGTGGTGGACATTTTCCAGGAAATTTAAATATCTAATAAGTGAAATGAACAATCTAGAAAGTAAGGCAGTTTAATAACACAGATAAATTACAAGGAGAGGTACATGACATTATAAGAAAATATAATAGCAATCCTTGACCTAGACTGTAGGATCAAAGAACTGTTTTCCTCAGTGAAAGAGAAGCCAAATTGTCATGGATTGAGAAGTAAATTAAAAGTAAAAAAACAAACAAACAAACAGTTTTTAAAAGTTTGGCTAAAGAAATAGAAAACATGGAGTTCAGTAAAGAAGTCTGAGTTGAAAGATAAAGGATGAGCTCATGAGATCACATGGTGAAGTGCATTCCAGTGAATGCATTCCATTGGGCGAAGGCTCTAAACACAAAGAGGAAGCATGTGACGTGGAGCTGGAGTGCTTTCAAATGATGGGGATGGAACGTGAGATGAGACTGGAGAGCTAGAGAGCTAGGGAGTGACTGGCTCAATAGGACGTTATGTCGTCTCGCCATGTGTCCCAGTTTTCTAAGAGTATTCCAGGTTTATATAAACTGTCCTCACTTATCTTTGGCTTTCAAGTGTCCCACTTGGGACAATAAGGTATATAATCCCCTCATTTATAGGCCATCCTACAAAGTTCATCCTGAGAACAACTGATTGAAAATTTTTTAACCAAAGAAGTACCCTGATCAAATTTGATAGTCAAAAGTATCACTCTGGTGTTGTCAGTGACAGTGTGTTACAGGGTGTGCAAGACTGTACACGACTAGTTAGACATTCTTGAAGAAATTCAGACGAGAGTTGAAAATGACTTTGTCAAGAGTGGTGGCCTATAGGTAACAAGAACTAAATCAACTGGAAAGATATTTAGGAAACTAGATGGAAAGAACTTATGGATATATTGAAAATGGATATCAGAGAAAAAGGTGAAGAAATATGAAGGATGATACCCAGGTTTTTCTGTAGTGTTTGTTGGGTGGTGGTGGTACAAAACTGTGATACAAAACTAGAGAAAGTAGGTAATGGGGTTCTTTAAGTTTGCATTTTTAATAGATTGGTGAGATGAGCAATCTAAAGAACAGGGTATTACAGATGTTAACATCAGTATTACTTAATAAGGAGCCATATAATCTAAGCTGATAAAGTGAATAGTAACAAAGGGAGAAAGCTGATGGATTGGGAATGAGCACAGGGATCAATGTCCTGGAGGCCTTGGTGATGCCAAAGAAAGATCATCATTGGACAAATTGATGAAGCAAGCTCAAAGGATGTGCACTTTTCATTGAAGAGCAGAATTCCTGAGCAGAAAAATAACGACAAGGTTGTGAGTGTGGCCTCAGGAGTATGTGACCAAGATGACAAATGCCTCCACATTCTCATGCTGATCTAAGGCTCCATTTCTCTCCTTGCCTAATGCAACACCCTAGCTGTTCCCCTTGCTTCCACTAAGCTCATTTTCATTGCTCTTATTCTTAGTATTTTCGGCAGTTCAACCAGAGTAATCCTTTTTTGTGAAAAATTATCTTTCACCTTCTCTGGTCCAAAACCCTCAAAAGGCTTTTAGAATTAAATCCAAAATTGCTTCCGCACAGAAGGCCATATGTACCTGGCTTCTGGCTACCTATGCAAGTTCATTTTCTGTCACTCTTTTCCACTGCTCCAGAAGCAGAGTTATTTCTCTTCTCCCAACAGAGCAAGCAAACTCTGCCTCAGGCACAATACTCTTGCTGTTCTATTAGTTTTCTCCCAAGATGTTGTACAGACCACCCCTTAAGTAATTGAAATCTTTATTTAAATGTCACTTCCTAGAGTCCTTTCTCAACCACTCTAAATAGTGTTCCCTGTATCTTTATAATATTTTATTTCATGTCACTTAACTACCTGACATTATATTATACAGTTATTTATTATTTTTCAAGTCTTTTTCAGTGGAATGTAAGGTCTTTCAGGGCAGAAAAACTTCCAGTTCACTGCAATGAAAACTAAGACCTTGATAAATATTCACTGTGTATAACTGCAAGTGGGAAACAAGATCAGGAACTGAGTAACCAGGTTTCCAATGGGTAACCACAGGGATGATGAGGTCCCCAGGCTGGACAAAAGTTAGTCAGGTATGTGGACAGTGACAGGGAACTATAAAAAGACAGCAATGGGGAATAGAAGATTGTTATATTTGTATGTGTTACTGCTTCAGTAATTCACTAGTCAAGCTAAATTTTGTCAGTTTTGTCTCATGCCCTTTGTATTTTCCTCTTAAAAATGATCCAGGCTTTTGTTCAGAATTAATAAGTATGAATACATATTTATCTTGAGTATGATTTATTATACATCTTCAAATAGAGTTCTTCAAATGGAATTTTAATTACTAAGGAAATTTGCATACAAAAGCACGTGTCTCTTGAAAGGACTGCTTCCTCAAAAAAAGATATATGTATATTATGAATAAAATTTAAAAGCCTTTAAACATTACTGCCAGTGCAGTTATCCAGTATTAAATTAATATTTTTTGCATTATATCAACATGTAAAATTCTTCTATTTCCTTTCTAAAAATTGTACTCACTCTATTCACTTTTATAAATAGTTGAATCAGGACTCTTTTTGGCTGCAATAATAGAAAGCTCAATCAGTCGGTTCAAACAGAAAGAAAATTGATTGAATCAAAAACTGAAAAATCTCAGTAATAATATTTAAAATAATATGTTAAAGCAGGGCTTGACCCAGGAGTTCACATTGTTCTCCCCTGCCACTCTGTTGTCTTTATTGTCATACTCCTAGTCAGCTCTAGTCTCACATTATAAATGCCACCAGTCACACTGGAGAAAACTTGATTCTAATGGTGATCTTGGTAAAAAGCTGTCTCATTACATTGCACTAGGCCTGATTGGGACCCATGTGAAACTGATTCAATTACAGTGACTGGGGAGACATGATGCTCTGATTGGTTAACCAACCCCCACAAGCCAATCCCATGCCCAGCTCATGCACATTGCTAGAGCAGAGAAGGGTCAATGCATCAAAAGACATGGAACAAAAATGGAGAAGAGGTGGTTCCCTAAAGAAAATAACAACACTGTAACCAAAAGAGGGGGTGTGGGGAGGTGTGGATGCTGAATAACAAAAAAACACAGCCCATTAGATAGGCTTCCAAACAACATTTTAATCTGGTGATATGATATTCACATATAAGCAAAAGAGCATTTAACATGCTTCCTTTGAATTCCTTACATTAAAAATATCAGGATTAAATTGATGAAATTCTGTTGGGCAGAGAAGAAAGTATTCATCAAAATGCTTTGTGATAAAAATGTATACAAATTCAAACTTCTAATATGTTAGAATAAATGGACTCTGAGTGGGAGATCTAAAAGCACTTTGAATCATGAGGTATGTGTTTCTTCTCTGCTCTAATGCCTCTCTCACACAGCTAGACTAGTTTGCTTTTCTTCCTGGTTGCTTTGATGATTTATTTCTCCTTACCTATAGTTTCAGTTTTCCTTGTCCCAAGCCCTTGTTCATGCTATTGAAACTTTGATGAAAATTGTATTAAAACTTTAATATAATTGAGAAAGAACTTAAATATTTATATCATTAAGTTATATCACCCAAGAGCTCTGTATTCTTTATTTACTCAATCCTTCTTCCACATCTACTAATAAGAATGTTTAGACTTCCACTCAGGATGGCAGCATAGTTAAATACAGCTCACCTCCTCTCACAAGCACATCAAAATTACAACTAAAATATAGAATAACCATCACTCACAACTGTGAGAAATTGAGTTGAAGAGGAGTCTGACAACTATGGAATTAAAGAAACCACAAACATTCAGATTGGTAGAAGGGGTGGAGATATGGAATTGGCTGGTCCGACATCCATGTGTGGTGAATAAAAACTCTGGAGGGGTATCTCAGGAGTGAGGAGTCCCAGCCCCACACCAGACCCCCAGCCCAAGGTTCCAGTGCCAGAAAGATAAATCACCATAACTTCTGGCTGAAAAAACCAGAAGGGATTGAGTTGGTAGGAGAAACTCCTGGAGCCCCAAGCAGTTCCTCTTAAAGAACCCACACATGTTATTACTCAGACTCACTCCCTCTGAGCTTCAACTCTAGGGTAGCAGCTTGAAAGGCACCAGTGGCATACAGGGAGAAACCGAAGTGTCTGGCATCAGGGTGAGAGCTGGAGGCTAGCTTTCTCCCAGATAGAAAGGTGGGCAGGGGCCATTGTCCTTTTTCTGGATGCCCCACCAACACAGGGCCAGAGAGCAGGCAGGCTAGTACCAATATCTGAGACTCCATTTACCTAGCTAACATGGTTTTCCTTCCATTGGACATCCTCAGAGACTCAGTCCCACCCACATTACAGTCCCACCCAAGCTGATTTTTCATATGAATGGCAGGTCTTGGCTCATGCTTCACAACTTCCTAAATCCTCTCAAACAAGCAACAGCCAGCCTCAGTGAGCTCCCAG
>PVKM010052226.1:0-10285 GCA_004027735.1 Carollia perspicillata
CTTCAATCTTTTACTAGTTCTGACTCTCTGTAGGACTCTGACTGGCATACTAATGTTACATGTTCTTCAAAATATTGTTAACCTTGTACACTGGTATTTTAAAGATTCTTCTGGACTCACCTCGAAGGATTCTGTAGGGCCTCAGGGAAGGATATTCGTAGACGATGATATCTGGGGAAATTCCTTTTTCTGCTACTGTGAAGTAAGTTTTATCAGGGTGAACCTACAAAAATTTAAATATCACTAAAATGATGAACTAAGATTTTCATATAAATAGCCCTATTAAGGCACTATTTAGTAACTGTTTGTTTTATAATTTGTTCAGTAGGATTCATTCCAATAAAAAACTAAAAAATGGGCATCTGATAAATACTTGATAATGAATATGACTTAACTGAAAACTCACATACTCATTTTAGGTTTTAGCTTCATTAATATAACTTTAAAATTTCTAAGCTGCTTTCAGAAGAGCTAAAACAGTGATTCTCAACCTTCGGAGTACATCGAAATCACAGGGCAGGCTCAGTGGAGCACAGTTTCCAGGTCAGTAAATCAGGGCTGGGACGCAAGGCTTCTCACTCACTGACGCCTTCCTCACATTTCCCAGGCAATGCTGATGCTGTGGTCTGAAAACCCCCCTTTGAGAACTGCTAACGTAGATGAATTGCTTACCCTTCATATAAACCAACCTAAATTTTAGTATAGAAAAATACATGTTTCCAGAATAGTTTACATCCTGATTTTTAAAATTTTGCCTTGAACAAATTCACCACAAATTAACGTAAACATGTTAGAAGTGAGAAAGTCACAGTATATCCAAGCCAGACACAGAGGAAAATATAGTAAGCATGCCCTGAAAAAATTATTTGTGCCAGCATTTCAAATAATAGCCATGTAAAGTGTATAGAATCATATGTTTCTTTGTTATTTTTGTTCATTTGTAAGCCAAGGTGCATGAAGAGTAAATGGGTGCCCCAAAACTAAAAATAAAAACAGGCTGTTCTGAGAATAAGCTATTTAAAACGCACACTGCACTTACGAACTTCCATGGTCAGCTACTGTTTTGCAACTCCGGATTGTCGACCTAAGGACAAGGAGCTTGGATCTGACGCGGGCTGCACTGGGAGGTCTGGGACCCGAGGTAACGCTGCAGGTCTTTTTCCTCCCTCCACGGGAGGGGCGATGAGACCTGTGTTAGGCTGTCTTCCTACTGGCAAGTTGCCTCTCATTCTTCCATTCAGGTAAATACCTACCACTTCAACTTGAAACAAGGGTTGGATTTATAGGATGGACACTCACTAAGATAATTATAACACCGACAATGGCTAACTTTTATGGCATACTTACTATGTACCAGACACTGATCTAAGTTTTATATGAATTCATTCCCTTAAATTTCACATTAACCTTGTTAGCTTGGATACCATTATCATTCCCATCTTATTGGTGAGGAAACTGAGGCACAGAGAGGTTAAGTAACTTGACTGAAGTTAAACAGCCGGTAAATACGAGAGACAGGATTCAAGCCAGACAAAAAAGAGTCGATTCTAAGGCCTTAGGAGGGTGTGGGTTGAGACTCTATCTTTCTAGTTCCCTGTTCAGAAATAAATATTATGTAGGATATGTGGCCGCAGAAATCTGAATGCGGACTCAGGCAACTCTTCCACCCTTGTAGGTCTTATCTCCAGGAAGGGAAGAAGTTTCCGTGCTTCCAGATAGAAAGCTACTGTGGGGCTGAGTGTCGGTGTTTTCCTCCATGTTTAGTAGAGACCCAGAACTAGTAAGTCATTTATTTACGCTCAATGTATAGACTCACCCCATCTTTTCTAGAAGGTAGCTTATGTGCCCTAAAATGCATTTCTCACAGGTTTCTCATAACCTTGCCAAAGGATTTAAAATGAGGTTGGCCGGGGCCAAGGAGGAAGGCCCCGTCAGTCTCCAGCCACCAAGGCTCCAGCACAGGCGGAGAAGCCCCCGGGGGACTCACACCTGCCCAGGGTCCAGGTGGATGAGGGTCACGAATAGCCTTCCCGACCAATTTCACCTCTAACTGCTGACCTCAGACCAAATTACTGTATAACAAGACAGAAAACAGAAACTTCAAAACTACTGTTGGCCGTAAAGTGATAGAGAAAGAAGTGACAGTCAGATGTTGCTCAGTACTCCACAGACACTGTGGGCCGCAGGGCTCGTGGTATCTCAGGATGGCCTCTGGCTGGCTTCCCTCCACACGGCCCAGGGCCCTCACGGTGGGCAGTGAATATTTGCTCACTGTCGGCACTGCAGAATCATGTGCTTAGTATTATAGTTTTGGGGGGTTTGCTTTTTAATATTTTCATTGTTATTGTTGTTCAAGTACAGTTATCTCCATTCTCATTTTCTGTCTCTTTAAATGGCTTTTAAATTCTTTGAATTCATAGAGGTCATGAACTCTTCTTCATTTAAATCCCTACATGTTCTGAGCAGTGTTGGACACTCAGTTTCATATACAATGAAGCCTTGCTGATTTCCTTAATTAGTCTTGTCACCAAGTCCCAGAGGACACGGACTTCATCTTGTCTGCATGCTGTGTACATGTGTGTGCCTGTGGTGGTCACGTGAGAAACGGGACGAGATGACCTTTCCCTCTTCTGTCTCACTGTGCCCCGTTTCCACGGCCAACCTCAGGCTGGGGATCCAGAAAGACAGACTCTCAACCCACACCCTCCTAAGGCCTTGGAATCCGCTGTCTTTTAGCTCCATTTGCTTCTTGGCTCCACCATCTGGCTTGAATCCTGTCTCTCATGTTTACCAGCTGTATAACTTCAGGCAAGTTACTTAACCTCTCCGTGCCTCAGTTTCCTCATCAATAAGATGGGAGTGATGGTATCCAAGCTAACACGATTGATGTGAAATTTAAGGGAATTAATTCCTCACCTCCCCCATTCCCATGGCCCTGTCCCTGCCTCACTCCTCGGACAAGCATTTTCATGACGGTTGCCAGTGCCTGGGTGCTTGGGGGGTTGGGGGGAAAGGGGGACGGGATTAAGAAGCACAAATGGGTCTTTACAGAATAGTCATGGATGTAAACTACAGCACTACTGTTATGATAATATTGTAATAACTACGTATGGTGCCAGGTGGGTACTAGATTCATCAGGGGATCGTTTCATAAGTTACATAAATAAATGTCTCAGCACAGCGTTGTACCCCTGAAACTAATGTAATAGTGTATGTCAACAGTAATTTTTTAAAAAAACAATCTTCTAAACCTCTGCACTCACATCCACTTGTAACCTAAGTGTCCTATTGGGTCTCGTCTAATGTAAAGCATGGCCCGCAGCTCCCAGCCAGCTCAGCCCAGGCGGCCCTCCGCCTCAGCAGCTGCTGCCAAGTGGGCACGCCACCTTCCAGTCCCGCCTTGTCTCCTCGCCCCGGCAGGCCAGGCAGGGGCAGGGCGGACTTGTCTTTGGGTCACAATCCTTCTGGAAACCCTCCTGAGCGTCTCGTATAGAACTACAACCTGTATGAGCCCCAAACCCTGCGTGTTTCTCCTCCTTTCCCTCCCTGTCTCATGCAGCACGATCTGAACAGATGTCCCTCTGGAGAGGACAAAGACACCAAGAAGGGCCCCTCAGGTTGCTTGTTACTAATGAGAGCAGATCTAGGGACACCTGTTTCTAGGAGCAGAGAGTGGAAAAACAGCCAAAGGAAAAGTTTAATCATGAGGCCAGCCACTGGGATGAGGTCAGATGAGCTACAGTTAGAAGGATGTTTCAATTCAACCACCAGAGGGCCATCGGTCACCTCAATAAAGGCAGTTTCCAGGAGGTGATGGCAAACAAGACAGCATAAGCTTGGCTTAGAAGAAAGGATCAAAACAAAGTGGGCAAAGAGCATGCATGGTAAGAGAGGGACTTTTACAGTGAGAACAAGTTGACGTATGCTGAGGACAAAAAGCCTAAGGAAGCAGACGCTGATGATCCAAGAAAGGAGACGACTGGCGGGGACAAAACGCTGAGAGGACAGAAGAGACGGGCTTCAGTCACACACAAGTCCTTCTGTGGTCTGCCTGAAACTACTCGATGTACGTCTATGCTTCGGCTCCAGATGTTCACTTCCACACTTCCACCTTGTCTGGCATTCATCTCCATTATCTGAATCCTCACCTGTGTTCTTCATTTCACTGTTTTTGCAGAAGAGCAACAGTGCGTCCAATATGAAAAAAATCTACACAACCATAGGGAAGTCACTTGACTTCCGTAAGCCCCAGATTCCTTATCTGAAAAATGGGATGATGATATTAATACTACAACATGGCAATATTACACAGAGAAAACGTCGGTGAATGTTGGGGCTGTAAGAAAGACCTCTGTGCATTCCACATAACCCCGCAGTGCTGTGCATGGACGTCGGCACCTACCTGGCTATTCACGGGACAAGCAACAAAGATGGATTTTTTTTCTAAGTTACTAAAGGCATACCCCAATGACGCCAATTCCTCTACCACTGCTGCTTCGCAGATAGATCTGTTGCTTGGTTTTCAGATTCAGAAGGATCAGCTGGTTCCCAGCTATGTATATGCTGGTACTGCTGTCCAGAAGCTGCAGGTTGGCCCGCTTTTTGCAGTCATAACCAAAGGAATGCCTGCAGAAAAACTGCTAAGGAAAAGGAGTGAAACAGTGTAACCACCCTAGAGACAGGAACATCAATATGAAATAAATGCATTTTTTAAAATCCATACTCATGGGTAAAGGTTCAGAGTTGAAAGGTTTAGTCTGAAACTCAGAATTATTTAATGTATTACTAATGCAATTTTGTTCTTAAATTGGGTGGAAAATTCTCAAACTCTGATTTAGATACTGTTTTAAGTTTTTTAGAGAAAACCACACAGGAAGCTTTGTCAAAGTGCATAAGACCAAGCCCCACTGCATGTGAACATAGGTCCAGGAAGTTATCAGAATTTGTGCATTTCAGGAAAAGTTTATGGTGATTCTCACATACTACTACCCCATTTGAAAAAATAGGCTAGAGGAAAGCTAAGCGCATAATTTTTGTCAGTAACTTGTCCACAAAACAAACAAACAAAAAAACAAAGCAAGCACCTGAGAGAGGAAACTCTAGGTTACAAGATTTAAGGTGAATTTGTTTTAGTTACACCTGGGATTGAAACAGAATTAGAAACTGTAACAACATGTTCTATTTCTATGTAAAAAATAAAATTGAGTCAGGAAGCCCACAGCCCTAGCTCTGTAAGCACGCCTTTTACCAGAAGTCAGTCAGTGGTCTTGACCACGTGGCCATAAGCACTGCCCCCCTGCAGGCAGGCATACTACACTGCCCACCAAGGACCTTAATGGAAACCCTCTCCTACGCTCCCACCTTACAAACCCAACACCGAAGAGTGCCAGTCATCCCCACCCTTACATTTCTTCCCAGACTCTTATGCCCCAGACCAATTAATACTTGTTATTTTGTGCCCCACTTTTTTCAGGGTTGTCTTCTTGAAAAATAATGTAAAAGTACTAATGCCTGAAAATGGCCATATCCGTGTTTCAAGAAGGGAAGTCGATGGCTTTAACTGGACAGGCACCGAAAAAGGGATGCCGAGCTGGCAGAGGAGGTAAACGGGGACGAGGCCTTCTGCTCTCCTGCACGTCACGCCCCATGAGAGGACAGCCGGGAGGCATCGTTTCTCTTCAGGGCTACTAGGCGTCAAACGAAAGCTTAGTTTAGATTAAGATCGTGCATTTCTATCTCAACTTCTCTAAGAGCCAAGCTTCTTAGAAGTACCTAAGTTTGGGGTTGGCAAACTTCTTCTATGAAGGGCCAGGTAGTAAATACTTCAGGCTTTGTGGGCCGCCTTTGTGGGTTCTGTTGTCACTATTGGGTTGCCCAAAAAGTTCGTTTGTTTTTTTCTGTAAGATGGCTCTAGTAGCACTTGGTTGTCTTTGACTTCATTCAAAAATTTTTTTAGTTTGTATTGTGACAGCTGTCCTATCAGCATGCATTAAAAAAACATTAAAATTGGTGAATTTTTGTGTAGCTATTTTAATATTGAATGAAGGTGGAAGAAAACATACAATGCTTTTGGCATATTATGCTTTATTACTTAAAGAAAGGTAAAAAAACAAACTGAAATGCATAAAGAAGATTTGTGCAGTGTGTGGAGAAGGTGCTGGGACTAAATGTGTCAAAAGTGGTTTGAGAAGTTCTGTGCTGGAGATTTCTCGCTGGACGAGGCTCCACAGTCAGTAGATCAGTTGACGTTGATCGTGATCAACTGAGACATTAATTGAGAACACTCAACATTATGCCATGTGGGAAATGGTTGACAGACTCAAAATGTCCAAATCAATAAATTTATGGTGAAAATGAAAAATGTGTCTTTTATTTTACAGGAAAAAAAACACATGAACTTTTTGGCCAACCCAATATTTAATTCTGCCCTTATAGTGTGATGGCAGCCATAGCCAAAATGTATGTGGATGAGTGTGGTGGTGTTCCAATAAAACTTTATTTAGGAAAACATGCAGAAGGCCAGATCTGGTCCATGGGCTATAGTTTGCCAACCACTAACCTAAGAAGCTGAAATGCCAAAATTATACACAAGGAACAAATGGATACACAAGAGTGAGAAGATCCAGTGGTATGTTCGAATCCGGAGTCACAAAAGGCATGGAAACCAGGTCCATATATTCATAGAAGAAGCTCTCTGATATTTTCTTCTTAACTTCCTCCTCTGCTTCTTCTGCAGCTGAGCCAGGGGTTTTCATATACCGAGATTCTAGAAAATTAAAATATTTCAACTAAGAAGGGTATCTGGTGAGTCCTAAAACTGTCTTTCACAAAGACAGGAGGCATGTGCCTCACCTGCAGTGCTCCAGCAGTCAGGACCACCGCTCGCCCGGACGTGGGCTGCCACCCCCCAGCGAGCATGGGAGAAGAACCAACAGGCCTGTGTGCTGGGGTGAAGGCCAGCTGGCGGTGTGGTTTCTGCAGTCTCCAAGAGAAGCTCCCCCTCAGTTCCAAGGGAGAGTTGCACTCACTGATCCAGGGCGGAGCACTGCTTAGACCATCCTCCTCTGCAGAAGACCGAGCAGGAGCGCTGTCTCAGTGGGCCTCAGAAACGGAGACTACAACCCCAGCGCTGCCGAACCACCCTGAGGTGTATGATCCGTGCTTCCCCTTCACCACACTCACACATCCTGCCGATTTCTCTTTCCATGGATTTACAACCGTTCAAGATGCTCAATTTACCTTTAAAACAGCGACAAGCACTGATAAAGAAAACTAATAACACTCACCTCCAGTGCTTTCCTGGTAATCATCTTGAAAGGAGCTGGAACTCCCTTCCAAATGCTCCTCATCTGAGTCGTCATCCACTAAATACGATTTCTCCCCCTCAGTGAACGTTTCGTCCGTGATATCTTCCGAGACTTTGTCATCCTCTTTTGTGGTGGCTATTAAAAATAATTTGTTTTCATAATTTCTAAATTTTGAATTAAGCATTTTCTTTTTTCCAAAGTGGCTACTCCTTCCAGTTTGTCTGTGCTCTCAAGTGAACGAATTTTAGTCCTCAAAACTTCCTAGAAAAGTCATTTTATTTGGTCATTCTTGTAACTTTTTTTTAAAAAGCCTTTCCTGTGAGTTAATCCCCATTTTCACTTCATTTCCAATTTATTTCCAATCACAGCATATTTACAAGAAACTAAAACTTTAAGAGAAAAAGATTGGCTAGTGTGCTAACATGAATTCAATTCAGTATTACCAACATTCATTAATATATAGTTGCCTCAGGAATTAATACATGTATACTCAACTTTTCACAGTTTACTTAGTTAATATTACAATACAGAGGTTGGCAAACATAGGTTTACAGTTGTTCATATGGAAAATAATACAATAATTAATAAATAATAATTCAAGAGTGAACTGTCTTGCATACTCACAACTATAAACCTAGATTTGCCCACCCCTGTACATGTATTTTATCAATTGATAGAAGAACTAGTCAATAAGTCAATAAAGACACAGATGATCTGAACAACACTGTAAAATATGCTAACCCAAAATTTATAGAATACCACATTTGCCAATATAAGATATACATTCAAGTGTACATGGGCCATTCACAAAGTACATTCACTAGCTGCGACGTATGTTTCAATAAATGTAAAAGGATTAAAATAACACAGAATATGTGTAGCTTTGATAACAACAGAAGCATATTAAAAATAAATTACAATAAGTTATCTCAAAAGCCTACAAATATTTGGAAAGTAAACAGCATACCTGAAATAATTTATGGATCAAGGAGAAATAAAAAAAATTAAAAATACTTCAAACTAAATAATAATTAAAATATAACATATCAAAAATTTTTGGATGAGCTAAGGCAGTGCTAAGAGAGAAATTTATAAGAAATTTCAGTACATATAAGAAAAAGAAGGAAACTCAAGAATTAATGACCTGTCTGGCCAAGATGGAGGTATAGGTAGAAACACTTCACTTCCTTGCACAACCAAAAGAATGATAAAAAACAATTTAAAAAAACAATAAACAAACAACCAGGAGTGCCAGAAGATCAAACTGCTCGGAACTCTGACAACTGAGGAGATAAAGAAGCATTCACCCAGACTGGCAGGAGGGGAGGGGAGGAGACCGGAGACCGGCAGTGGAGCTGAGGGTCACATGGCAAGGCAGCGGACCATGTGGGCGAAGCAGGGCTGGCTGAATGGGAAACTAAAGACTCAGACCTCTAGCTATAAAATCTATGGGGGTTGTGACAGCATGAGAAACTCCTGGTCTCAGGTGACAGTTTGTTGGAAAGTGGGGCTAGAGCCAAGCAATCGAGCTGCATTGTTCCCTCTCTGACCCTTCCCCCACAGACAGCACAACAACACAGCAAAGAGGGTTGCCCCGCCCTGGTGAATATCTAAGGCCCCACCCCCTTACAACATAACAGGTGCACAAAGACAAAGAAATATGGCCCAAATGAAAGAACTGAGCAAAACTCCAGAAAAAGAACTAAGCGACAAGGAGATAGAAAACCTATCTGATGCAGAGTTCAAAACACTGCTAATCTGAATGCTCACAGAACTGATTGAGCTCAGTTGCAAACTGAAGGAAGAAATGAAGGCTACACAAAGTGAAATAAAGCAAAATATACAGGGAACAAACTGTGACAGAAAGGAACCCTGGGCTCAAATCAATGGTTTGGAAAAAAGGAAGAAATAAACATCCAAATGGAACATAATGAGGAAACAAGAATTCAAAAACATGAGGAGAGGCTTAGGAACCTATGGGACAACTTTAAGCACTCCAAAGTACCAGAAGCATACTTTGGAGTACCAGAAGGAGTACCAGAAGGAGAAGAAGAAGAGCAAGAAATTGAAAATTTATTTGAAAAAAATAATGAAGGAAAACTCTCCCAATCTGGCAAAGGAAACAGACTTCCAGAAAGTTCAGGAAGCCCAGAGAGTCCCAAAGAAATTGGACCCAAGGAGGAACACACCAAGGTGCATCATAATTAAGTTACCCAAGATTAAAGATAAGGAGAGAATCTTAAAAGTAGCAAGAGAGCTCTGACTGGTGTAGCTCAGTGGATTGAGCTCAGGCCGGGGAACCAAACAACTGGGGTTCTATTCCTAGTCAGGGCACATGCCTTGGTTGCAGGCCATTTCCCATCAGGAGACACACAAGAGGCAACCATACATTGATATTCCTCTCCCTCTCTCCTTCCCTTCCCCTCTAAAGCTAAATAAATTTTTTAAAAATCTCTAAGAAAAATATTTTAAAAATAAAAAAATAGTAGCAAGAGAAAAGGAGACAGTTACCTACAAAAGAGTTCCCATAAGTCTATCAGCTGATTTTCAGAAGAAATCCTATAGGCAAGAAGAAGGGGCTGGAAAGAAGTATTCCAACTCATGAAAGGCAAGGACCTACATCCAAGATTGCTCTCTCCAGCAAAGCTTTCATTTAGAATGGAAGGGCAGATAAAGTGCTTCCCAGATAAGGTCAAGTTAAAGGAGTTCACCATCACCAAGCCCTTATTATATGAAATGTTAAAGGGACTTATCTAAGAAATAGAAGAAGATCAAAAACTATGAACAGTAAAATGACAACAAACTCACAATTATGAACAACTTAACCTAAAAAAGCAAAAACAAAAACTAAGCAAATAATTAGAACAGGAACAGAACCAGAGAAATGGAGATCGCATGGAGAGTATTCAATGGGGAGGGGGAGGGTAAGAGTGGGGGGAAGCTACAGGGAATAAGAAGCATAATTGGTAGGCACAAAA
>PVKM010052227.1:0-10289 GCA_004027735.1 Carollia perspicillata
GGTAAAGGTCTCTCGTAAGAAGGACTTAGAGAAGATTTCATGAGGAGGTGGCTACTAACATGATAGACCTTGGAGAACCAGAAAGATTTTGAGAGGCAGAGAATGGTGCGGGGTGGGGGGTCACTCTAAGTGAAAGGAATGCACTGCTTGGGCAGTGATGTGCCAGCATGAAAGTGCTACACCAAGTGTTGAAGACACTGGACTCCAGTTTGACCAGGATTGAGTCCATAGGGCGAGGGAAATACCTGGTGGACAAACCTGGAAAAACTAGGCAGATTGGACAGGCCAATCTCTCTTTGAGTTTATAAAGAGTAGAACTGGAGAACTGACATTTATTGAGTCCCTATTATGTGTTAAGAACTGATATCTATCAGTTCTATAATTATCTCACTTAATCCTCAACTTGGTGCTCTATGGTAAATTCCTCATGTTGACCATGAAGAGCTGTGATGCTAGACGGAATTTGATTCTGATTATAGGATAGGATGAATAAGGGGGAAAACTGACATGGGAGAAGTTCCTGGGGGAGGCTACTAAAGGGATGAGGAAATCCTGGTAATTACAGAGGGATTGGGAAAGAGGGCGATGTGATCAAGAGAAACTAAAATTAGAAACTAGGTATCTTGCATATTGGTTGGGTTTGAAGAGAGAGAGAAAGAAGAGTTAAAGAAAATTTTGTGGGTGACAGAACATGAGAAGCAGCAAATACAGGAAGAGGAGTTTCTTCAGATAGGTGAGGAGTTCAGTTTTGGACACATCTAGGGGAGATGTCTGTGAGAGGTTGAAAGCTGAGAACCAGAGCTGGGTGATATTGTCAGGCCAGAGTGTATATTGGGTACATTTAAACCAATACGATCATTGAAACTTCATCAGGAAGATCAGATCTACAGGAGTAGTCATATAGAGAGAAGAAAAAGGAAGGATGTCAAAAGCAAGGATGCTGTTCACGTAATGCTCATAGTTTACTGTTGTTGGGTTTTTAAATTTGTTTTGGTTTTTGTTTTTTTGGCTTGATGGCATGGAGATGTGAACCCAATACCGGGCAGAGAGGTAGGGAGAAAAGTGTGATGATGCAGTGTCATTGAAGCCAAGGGACAATGTTACAAAAAAGTGTACAAGGCTTGAAGGAAATGGTGAGAGAATATGGTTTATCTGTGGTTCCCTGGACGGCCAGTGACTGCATACTTGAAAGGGAAGGGAGCAGTTTTGGCTGTTGCAGTGAATAGTTGGTGAATAAATATATGGAAATTACAGTGATTCACATAGCAGTCCTCTCTCCCTCTTTATACTTTAAACTAATTTAATGGAGCAGAATCACCTTTATACCCCTAATAATGCGTTGCATATTGTAGCTAATCTATGAAGTTTAATTTATAGCAGCATCAGAGGGGAAATGTATAGATTGGGACTCAGCTGGTGTGAGTTTTGATTTTTGTTCTAATTTGACTTTAAACTACCAAAACTTTCTCTAAGCCTCATTTTCTTTAGTTTTAAATGGGGATAAATTAGTATGTATGTTATATGATTATTGAGAGGATTAAAGAGACATTGTCAGAGTGGCTGGCACAAACTTTGCACTCAGTAAATAACTGATGCTTTGCAATCTTTCTGTGGTGTAACCTTCGGTAAGGTACTTAATCTGACCAAGCCTCAGTTGTTTCAATTCCTAAGAAGGGAGAATTAAACCAATGTCATGTGTTTGGAGGAACTAGTGAAATACCATGTGCAGAGCACCTTGCTGGCCTGGTGCCTATATGCATGTTGGTCATCGGGCAGGAGTGCCTGCCTTCTTTTTGGGATAGCGTAGTGGTTAAAAACACAGACTGGAACCAGACTGCATGAATTCAGATTCTGGCCTTCTTACTTCCTAGCTTTACTTGACCTCTGTGTGCCTCAGTGTCCTGTAAATTGAGGAAAATAATAATACCAACCCCCTAGGATTATTGTGAGGAAATACATATGATAATCAGTACAAAGCTTGGACTAGTACCTGGTATGGGGTAAGTACTAAATGTATTTGACTAAAAATAATGTCTTTATTGCTTTTTTTTCTCTCTTTCGTCAATTATATAGATTTAACTAGATGTAATCTGAGTGGAATGCCTTGCTTATAAAGAATGGGGCTCCGTTACAATGAAATTGGCCATGTTTAAGGGGAAAATACAATACAACACTGAAAATAGTAAAACCACCTCTTCATGGTTTTGCCTGTCTGGATAACATACAGCAGTGAAAAAGTGGTACCTTGCTGGTCAAGACCCTGCTCAGTAGCAGTGGCGTGCTGATTTAGATCTTATCTTTGAAAGAGTCACTTGGAAATTGTCCTCCATTTCTCCGTCCCCATATTCTGCCAGCTGGTTTCTAGGAATGGTTGGGAATGTAGTTGGAGTAGAACCCAGGAGGAAGCTGCAAAATTGGAGGAACAGGTGGTGAGTAGCTGGCCAGTCTGGAAACCTTCCCCTCCCACTGAGCAAGGCTTTCTTTACTAGCAGATCATTTTTCTAACAAAACTCCAAGAACATATCCCTAATTGTGCCCCTTGATTCTTCATCAAGGGTAAAAGTTCTATCTTCAAAAAACCACAGAGTTAATGATATCACCGGGGGCTTGGCTGGGTGTTTGTAATGTCTAAAACAGGCTTAGGAAAAGAGAGGTCGCTGCTCAAAGCAACCAATTCCATTTCCATTCACTTGAGCTACTGTGCAGAGCTGTGGTGTTGTGTTGACATCCTCTCTCCATTAGCAGTTTCTACTGAACCTTCTCTGTGTGATTCAAGGCCACCCCAGATTTCTCTCCCACTTCACCCTGGTGCTGGGATGGGAGGCTGACTGCATCTCTGGTGCCAACTCCAGTTGATTATAGTGATTGCCTGGAATGCTGTGTTGAGAAGAATTGAGAGGCCACACACAGGCTCAGAAGTGATTAATGAGCAATGTCTGCTGTGCGAGGGAGAAGGGGGAACCACAGCGTGTGTATTTGCCAGACTTCCATGATAAGGGTTTGGCCTGGAGAGACTCAGAGCCTCATTTTGTACTCGGTGTTATTGTCTTTGGATTAGTATATATCAATTACTTTATTTCACAGTGAAATAGAAATAAATTACAAATCATCTGTTAGCTTGGATTATATAGAGTGACCTCTGGGTATTCTTCAGTGCTTGATTAAGGAAGATGTTAGATATCTAAATTATTCTAAGTCCTCTCACTTCCGAAATAAGTAAATTGTTCTCTTCTTTTTTTGAGCTTGTCTTGCTTAGTTGACACCTGATTTTATCTTCAATTTTGTTAGTTTGGCAGAAAATACTTCTAAATTTTAGAGTAACTCTGCATGTTGGACTACCCATAATTAAAATGAGTCACGTAGAACCTTGGGCACACAGCAGTGGCTGTACCAGACTTGGAGGATGTAATCATTGTAGAATAGTCCAGGCGTCTCCTTCCTACAGGAAAGGACATGTGAGTGTTGTCCTTGGGAATCCCTTCTTAGAGGCCAAACATATAATGATTGGTCTAACCATTTCTATTTTGTTTTATTTCCTCTTATGAATTAAAGTAAATCTTCCTTGTTTTGTCAGCTGACAAACTAAATTATAGATATGCTAGACTTTTTATAAAGTGTGGCAAAGTATACATAACAAAATTATTGTTTTAATTCTGTGGCATTAAGTATATTCACATTGTTGTACAACCATATCCGTCTCCAGATCCAATATCCATCACCGATGTCCATCTCCAGAACTTTTTTGTCTTGCCCAATTGGTGAAAGTCTGTACCCATTAAACACCAATTTCCCATTCCTCCTCCCCTTTCCCTGGCAACCACCATTCTACTTTCTTTTTCTTTTTTGCCAGTGGTGTGTAACTTTTAATGTTACTGTTGCTCAGTGATCTCACATGCAGCGGAGTTTGAGGATCACTGGCCAAGAATGAGTGGGTCCCCTGGCCTCTCTGTGAGACTGGTGTCTTGCATCACCCTGTGTCTGGCCAGAGCAGTGAGCGTCAACTGGCAGGGTCTTGACTAAGGGTGGGATGGGAAAGCTGAAAAACTTTTAGTTTCTTCTCAGATCCAAGCCAAACACATTATTTCTCATAATTGTCAGTTCCCAGATTCTTCACTAAACTTGGTTTTAAGAGCTGAATTGTGCAGCTTTCTACAGAATGCAAAGGGATTTTGCTCCTTTTGTCTCTGGTATTCACAGTCCACAGGAAGATGGGCACCATTTCACTTTTTATGACTCTTAGGAATTTGACAGCTCTAGAAAGCTCATGTAAGGGGGTCTCATCTTTTTGTGACTTACTTATCCATCCATCTTGTGGCATATGTCAAAATTTCCTTCCTTTTTACAGCTGAATAATTGTGTGTGTGTGTGTGTGTGTGTGTGTGTGTGTGTGTGTGTCACATTTTGTTTACCCATCCATTACCAGTGGACCTGGATGTTTTTTGGCTATTGTAAATAAAGCTGTTATGAACATAAATGTACAAGTATTTGTTCCTGCTTTCATTATTCTGGGGTACATACTCAGAAGTGGAATTCACATGGTAATTCTACGTTTAAAGGGTTTTTTTTAGGAATCACCATACAGTTTCCCACAGCATCTGTGCCATTTTCCATATCACCAACAGTGCCCAAGGGTTCCATTTTCTCTACATCCTTGCCAAAACTGATTTTCTAGTTTTTTTTTTTTTTTTTTTTTGAGAGTAGCTGTCCTAATGGATGGGAAGTGGTATCTCATTATGGTTTTGATTTGCATTTCCCTAATGACTAATGGTGTTAAGTATGTTTTCGTGTGCTGATTGGCCATTTGTATATCTTCTTGAGACTAATGTCCTATTCAAGTCCTTTCTCATTTTTTAAATCAAGTTGTTTGTTTTTTTTTTGTTTTTGTCTAGTAGAAAGTCTCTATTCCTGGATACAAGTCCCTTATCAAACACTATATGATTTGCAAATATTATTCCTATTCTAAAGGTCACCTTTTTATTCTGTTGACTATATTTTCATGCACAAAAGTTTTTAATTTTGATGCAGTTCAACTTAACCAATTTTTTCCTTTTCTTACATGTGTGCTTGGTGTCATGTCCAAGAAATCATTATCAAATCCAGTGTCATGAAGGTATCCTCCTATGTTTTCTTACAGGTTTAGCTCTTGTGCTATACTTTGAGTTAATTTTTGTAATTATAAGGTAAGAGTCCAACATCTTTTTTTTTTTTTTGCATGTGGATATCCCATTTCCCTAGGGCCAGAAAAATGTAAAGACCCCATTAAATGGTCTTGGTACCCTTGTTAGAAATCGTTTGAGCATTATGTGTGAATGTTAATTTGGTAGGCTGTATTAGACTTTTAAAGGTTAGGTATCTTAGCTTACAGATAGTCGCATCATTTCTCACTGATACTATTGCTACAACTTCCTAACTACTCTCCCTAAGTAGTATTTTTTGAAGTCCATAATTATAGTAAACTTCCTTTTTTAAAAAAATTATGTGTTTCAGCTGCTCAGAACCTGCAGATTCCCCACTGCCTGAAGGATGAACTGTGTAGCCTTCTTAGCTCTGCAAAGTTCATCCTAGCCTGGCTCTCACCCACCTCTCTAGCCCCCTTTCCCACCACCTTTTCTTAGGTATCCCCTTGGCACCCCAGTGAGAAGCATGCTCCTCCCATGCTTGCCTGTTTATGTACCTGTTTCTCCCCTTCCTCACATACTTGGTCCTGCTTGTCCCACAGGACGAGCCTCAGAAGCCTCTCATGGCCCTTTCCTTTCAAAGGTAGCATTCTCCCTCTTTGCTCTTGTAACAGCCCAGACCTTGAGATGGCATTTCTGATCACGCTTTTCAAGTTTTGCCTACTTCTCTGTTTGCTCTCCTCGATTATGGATCTTCGGAGGAGAGGGATTTTGTCCTGTTCATTTTTGTATTCCGAGTGCCTGACTTAGTGCCTTACACTTCACTGGTACTGAACGCATATTTGTTGAAGGAAATGGATTGATCTAAAGCTAAAAAAAGAAAAAGAAAAAAAGAAGTGAAAGACATCAGGTCACATATCAAAAGTGGTTTTTCTTTAAAAATGAACTTGCTGTGGCTTTGGGGGCTTTAAAGAAATATTTCTTTTTTTTTCTCCACCTAATGATATTTTCCCTTTTTCACCTAATGATTACAATTGTTATTGCCCTGTTCCAAACCAGGATAAATAATCTTAACAATGTTTTGAAAGGAAGGAGAGAAGAAAGAAAAAGCAGTAAAAGAAGGAGCTGAGGTGAGGGGAAAGTGAAAGAAATCACCATCTTATTCAGAAGCATTTAACAAGTGACCTTGAAGTTGAGTCAGAATTGGCTCAGGGTGCTAAGCCATGTAATGTGATGTGCTGTGAGAGATGCAGTCTTACAGACAAAACATAAAACACATGCTCCTTAGCACCTTTTGTCACAAGCGCCTCTTGGGCCTGTGGAAATTTGGAATAGATGAATAATTAATGATGTGCCTCAGAAGATAACATCTCCTCAAAGAAAAGCTTTTTGTCTAACCTCAGTGATTCTATTTATATTGCCAAGTTTGTCAATAAATGAAAACTTTTTGTCAGATCTTAGGTAAAACAGACTGTCAAGAAAGATCTTGAGAGTCTCATTATCAATTACCTGAATAGTGTCCCTTCATGGTACAATGAGAACAGTGAACCAGGCTCCTCTATCTATGTGTGTGGTCGTCACTTCTTTTTGCCTCAATGTGGGAGATGTTGATACGTAGGGGATCCAGAGGGTGGCAGAGGCAGAAGAGCAAATCTGGCTAATCCACAGAGTTATGGATGACAAGGTGTGTGTGTCCATTAGCCATAACCTTCAAAGGCTGGGTTGTAGCTCTTCTGTTCTATCCCTGGAACCTCGATCCTCTTGAACATCTTAAAGAAGCAACTTGGTCTACTTTCTGCCATTGCTTCCTTTTGACCTCTTAATAACAGTTTGGGAAGTTTTCTCTTTAATTAACGTGTAAATGATTCAGTACTTAGGTATTTGAACAAGTCTGGGAATTTGGAGTGGATGACTTCAGAAGTTGGAGTGGATGACTTCAGAAGATGGCGCTCACATTTTATTTGACCCCAAGGTTTTACAGCTCTGAATGATCAGGGATCCTGTCAGAGACTTTTTTGGGAATAATCTCAGAGGACTGGATTAGTTCATGAAACTTCTCGTGGTATACAATCTGCTCCCTGAGCCTTAGACATTTTTGGGAAGCCTGAGATATAAAAGGTTTAAACCCTGACAGGCTGCTAGAGTTTTCATTAATTCTGGTGAACAGAGATCACTTAAGAATTTCAGCTGGAACCTAGTGGCACTCCAGTGACTTCAAATAACTGCATCTTTAAAGATGACTTACTGTAGAGGGGTTTACATGCGCACTAATGGGGAAGAATCTGATTCAGTAGTTAAAGCCTCTGAAACCCTTCAAGTACAGATGCTGAGATGGAACTGTAGTCTGCTATTTGTGTATTATTCCATGTCGCAAAGTGGGGGAAACTTGCCAGAGTTGTGTTTAGAAGTGATTGCACTCTACAGTCCTCCCCAACTTTCTTTTGTGTGGGAATTAATCTGCGGTGATATTATAGATGACTATGCACTGCTGTTTGCATAAGCCTTTTTTATTGGAAATAACCCAACAAAATAGCACTCACTGCTAGCTTAGCACAGTTGGGTCTTCTCTAAGGCTCATTTTCTACATACAAAAGAATGAAATCTTTAGTTAACATTAGTAGGATGACATCCACAGGAAGTACATGTACACATAGGACTTTCCTCTGTCCCTGGCTCACCTCTTGAGGAAGAAGGTCAGAGGTCAAGTGACATAATTCTGTGGCCCCGTATGCAGAATGAAAACAGGCAATTCAAATGGGCAGTGATGTTTTTCCTTGTCTCATCTTACTGTTTATGAAACGTATTCCTCATTACATTAAAAATATATTTAACATCGTTAAACTAGTCTATGATATTTTTCAGGTAAAAAATCTGATTTTAGGTAGAATTATAATGCCAGTGGGTTATGAATTAATAGTATAACTTAAGGTTTGTTCACATTCTGCAACTTATTAAATGTGACATCTTCAGGGTTTATCTCATTTTTATTCATATGAATAAATGAAATATATGGTCATAGTTTTTCAAGAAGTCATTACAGATTAAAGATTTGCCATTTTATGGTACAGTGCACTCAATTTATTTTTTAAGTTAGTATTATAGAAACTCAGAATAGTATAGTAAAGCCCCCATGTGCCCTTTACCCAGCTTCAGAAGTATTGACATTTTGCCATATTTTTAAATTATGGAAACAACATTACTAAAAGTTTGGAAATTAGAGTGAGAATCACATATGGCCTCATCCACCTAACCAACTCTGAGCATTCTATGTATTCTTTTCCATTCTTTCCTTAAAGTTGTAATTGGTACATATTGTTTCCCTCTTCTTTTTGTTTAACATCATATCAAACAAAGAGCAATCATCAATTAATGTCCTATGCCAGGGGCTTGGCTAGTTGCTTTCCATATGATTTATAGAATCTTAACAACAAAAAAGCAGAATAGGCATCCCTCCTCCACCCAGGCAAGGAGCCTAAGATTCAGACAGATTAAATAACTTGTTCAAGAATCGTATATCTAATATATGGATTTAAAGTCAGGTGTAACTTCAAGATCATGTTCTTTCCTCCCTGTAAAGCAGCTTCTTCAAAAGAATTTTTCATGTTGCTACATCATTAAATTTTTAGGGAAAAAGGAATGTCAGTACATAAACTCGACCACCTAATCTATAGAAGCAGCACCAGAATAGATAGTGCTGAGGATTTAAAGGGATAACAGGCACGATCCCCGCCCTTCAGTGTCTGTGCTCCAGTGCAGAGGAACCTGACCCCTGTGAGACACATACAGAGAATACAGAACGGGGCTTAATGTGGTGATATTGGCTGTAAGTGTTATTTTAAAACTCTACGGAAAAGGAGATAAATGAGGATTATGCCCCATATACAGAGAAGGTTGCTCACGGATTTAGGGTTTCAGCTAAAACTGAGAAGACTGACAACACCAAATGTTGGTGAGAATGTGGGACACCCAGAGTTCTGATGTGTGGCTGGTGGTAGGGTAGATGGTAAAGCTACTTTCGAAAACACTTTGACAGTTTCTTATAAAAACACACTTATCTATGAGCCAGCAATTCCACTCCTAGGTATTTACCTATGAGCAGTGAAAGCTTCTGTCTATTAAAAGACATGTACATACACAAGAAAAGACATGTATGTGTGTAGTACAGCAGCCTGTATATAATAACCCTGTATTAGTTTTGTTGTTGTTGTTGTTAACAGATTGCACAAACTATGTCTGAGTGTTAATTCACCATTCTTGTAGATCAGAAATTCTTGCAGCTGCAGGACTGAGGTCCTGCCACCTTGCTACGCATTAGCTGAGCACCACTCGCAGTTCCTAGACATCACCCTCATTCCTTGTTGTGTATCCCCTCCATCTCGCATCACTGACAGCATATTGAATGCTTCTTGTGCTTCCAATTTCTGGCTTTATGTAGTGACAGCTGGAGAAAACTAATTATGATTAGGCTAGGTCCACCTCAGTAATCTCCCTATCTTAAGTTTATTACACCAAATAACAACCTAATCACTGGGGTGAACTATGAGGATGTAGACACCAGTGTGTAGGGCTCTTGCAGAACATCTCAGTTCTCTTTACCACATTCCCCCAGTTGGAAACGACCCAAATGTCCATCAACAGGAGAATGGATAATAAAACTATGGCATAGCCATACAGTGGAATACCCTTACATTAAAAAGGGACAAATTATTGATATATGCAATAACACAATGAACCTCGAAAAATCTTTATGCTGAAAGAAGCGTAAAGAGTACTCATGGTATGATTCCATTTGTTTGAAATCCTACAAGAAGCAAAACTAATCTGTGATAATAGAAAGTAAAAGTAGTGGCTTTTGTGGGTAAGGAAGAGGCGCCAACTTGAGAATGGGCATAAGACAGCGTCCCACGGCTGGTCAGCGTATGCAGCCTCTTGGTAGGAGTGTGGATTACATAGGTGCTTTAATTTGTCACAACTCTTAAAATCTGTTTTTGCACTAAATGTAAATTCCACCCCAATTTACAGAAACTAAAACATTACTGGATCCTTGTTTTAAGAAATGAAGTGGGCGTAAGTGTGTGTGTGATCTGTCTGGAAAATGTCTAGCTATTGTTAATATAACGAGAATGGTTTGTGTGACATTGATGTAACCTGGCAGCCAAGGAGGGAGGACTG
>PVKM010052228.1:0-10304 GCA_004027735.1 Carollia perspicillata
TGGCCCCGTGACGGGGAAGAGAAGGGGTAGCTGAGAGTGAGACAGAGAGAGAAGCAGAGACTGAGAGAGGCATTTCCACAGACACACAGACTGACAGACAGAGAGACTCGGGTAGAAACACAGACACAAACACAGAGAAGGAAAAAGACAACAAACTCAACTCCTAACTTGGAAGCAGACACATGGCCAGAACCTCACGACCCCTCTCCTCCTCTCCTATACTCAAAAATTTTCGCAGCCACAGTGGGGTCTCTCAGCCTCCCTCTTCCTCCCAACACACACACACACACACACACACACACCACCACCACCACCACCACCACCACCACCACGCCTTTGCTTCTCTCTTGTCCTGCCTCAGTCACTCTAAAGGCCTACACTCTGTGGATTCCTCCTCCAAGAAGCCTGCATGCCTTTCCCAGGATGTCCCCCACCTTAGGCAGGGACTTCACCATGCCCTCACCCCATTTCTCACTGCTGGGGGCTGGCATAGGGTCCCTGCTCAGAGCCTGTGTGTGAAAGAATGAACCTCAGAGAAAAGAACCTTACACTAATTTAGGGACATACCTTGAGGTTGAGAAAAGAGGGCCTTTTCTCTTCCATTCCTGACTGGGTCACAGATTCCAAATTTCATCTTTGCATCACCTTTTAGCAAAGGTGACCCAGCTCTCCTCCTGGTTGAGAGAAGAACCCTACCCACTGGGCACCAGGCACAGGAAGGGGCCGTGCAAGCTTGAGCAGGCTGTCCTAGGAGGCAAGCTAAGACACTCTAGTGGTCTCCTTACTCCCACAGGCTGTCAATGGCCCTTCCTCCGGCTGGGGCAGCACACCCTGCCCCAGGAGCCTTGCACATGCTATCCCCTCTGCCTGGAGCATGCTTCTTCGTCCTACGCACTTGGTTCATTTCCTCATTGCCTTCAAGTCTCGTCTTGGATGTCACCTGGTTCAGAGAAGTCCTTCTATACAAAATAAGTATCCCCTGGCCCCAGAGCTGGCATCCTCTCTCCCTCACACTGCTTCACTGTTTCCATCACCCCCCAATCCATTATGCCCTGACTTGCATGTTCATTGCTGGTCTCTTTTCCATGGTACTGTGTGCTTCATGAGGGCAAGGACCTTGTTCACTGCTCTATCCCCAGATCCTGGGAAGGACCTGTCACACAGTGCCAAGGGCCCACTCAGTGAACCCTGCAAGACTAAATCAGTGGGTGACAGAATTTATCTAACTGGCCTGAAGTCATGCAGTCAACCTCATAGCAGAGTTGCGATTGAGCACCCAGTGTCCCAATGTCCCTTTTCCCCGGTTCCACATGGTCACAGACTTCCCTCTGTCTTTCCCTGTCCCCCATGAGCCCACTGTCCAGGTCACACTGTTCTATTCACTGACACTTAAAAGTAACCCATTCTTCTCCGTGTCTTGGGGTGACATCCTTCCTCTTCTCTTAGGACCTGAATGCCACCTGTCCCACGGGATTTAGGTGCCTCCTTCTACCTGAAACTCTCCCTCCTCTAACTCTGGAGCTGTCTTTTCCTATGGACAGCTAGGCTAGTGGCTGGGGCGAGGAGGTGCAGGTTGGTGGCCAGGTTCTGCTGCTAGCAAACTATGACTCTGGGCAAGTCACCTCATCACCTTGGTAGTGTCCTGGCTATAAAGCAAAGGGATAAAACTCTAAGGGCTCCCATTTGGACAGATCCTTTGGGGGGCTTGTTAGCCTGTGTTGGGCTGTTGTTAAGCAGTCAGTCATCTCTGCATCCAGTTGACTGACCAGTGGCTGAAGTTTGTTGGCCAAGAGGTGGGCAGGGCAGTGTTTGCTGGGCTCAGTTGTGGGAAGGTGGCTGGACACATTCTAAGGAGCCACAACCAGGGGCCAGACTGAGCTTTCACCACTACGGCACCAGCAGCCAGGGCTGAACACTCCTTGTGACGTGCACAGAGAGTCTGGAGAAAGGGCATGCTGGGGCTGCCAGACCCATGCAGGCGGCGGGGTGGCCGCATCTATTCCTGGCAGTGCCCTTGAAGGCGGTCAGAGCGGCTGGTGGCTGTTCCCGCCAGCCTCCCAGATGCTGGAGCACTGCTGGGGGCCAGCGCCTGCTCCCACAGCCAGAGCTGGAGAGAAAGGGCATGGGGATGGTGGCCACTCCCATCCTGGCCGCTCAACAAATGTCTCTTCACTGGACATCCCCCTGCGTGGGCACTGAGGACAGAGTCAGGGAAATAAGAGACCCACTCAGCTCTGAGAGGACCACATGGGGCCATCTGTGGGAAGCAGGGTCAGCCGTGGCTGGGGCCATGGTGGTCAGGGAGGCTTCCAGGGGGAGGTTGGCTGGAGCATTGCCCCATCCTCCCGAGAAGGACCTATGACCTCCCAGGGGAAAAAGGATCCTCAAGACCTGCCCAGGCCTGGGGCTCCAAGGGCCACCATGGGTCCCAAGGTCTCTGGTGATGACAAACTCACTGTCTCTGGGTTCATGGCCGGGAAGTAGATGTGCTGTGACACCATTTAGATCCTGAAGTTATCTGTACTGGCCGAGCTGTGTTCTGCACAATTGGCCATTTGACCGCCTCACGGTTCTGGCTAATTTTAATGTGGGAAGCACTGAATTTCCACCGTGTGCCAAGACTCGGCCTTCCCCAGGGTGGGTCTGAGAGGAGACATGCTCCTGTCAGCAGACAGGATTCTGCTGGTGTGTTCTGGGGGCAGGTAAGGTGCTTGCGTGCATAGCTGAGGGGTATACACCCCCCTGGTGCTGGCCATCAGGTGTTCATTCAGCTTGTGAGCAGACAGTGGTGGGACAAGGGGCTGAATAAATGAAGGAGTATCCCCCCAAAAAAACAATCAGTCAAGAAATTGGGAGCATTGGCCCAAACCTGAAACTGGGGTAGATGCAAAGCCCAGAGGAGTGGAGATTGCTGATACCACCCCCCACCCAAGGGCCTACTTGACAGTCCTCAAGGATGTGCTGGGTGGTCCAGGGCTGCTCAGAGCTCCTGGGGCTGGGGGACGAGCCCACGCATTGAGAAAAACAGAAGCAGCCTCCTCCATCCAGCAGCTAGAGAGGAAGGCCCCAGCTGGGTGCAGTGGGGCCTGAAGGGAGCCCCTAGGTGTGAGTGAGGCTGGGGTTCTGGTCAGTCAGCTGGGACGGTCAGCGTGGGAAGAATGTGGGGAAGTGGCTTCCTTCCCTGTGCCATGTCTGCTGTGACATCAGGGCCTCAGCCCCAACCTGGCTCCCTCCCAGGGCTGCCGAGAGGGTGCAAAGAAAAGCCCCACACGAGGCCCCTCACAAGCTTCAACCAGCAGAGCGTGGGGCATAATCAGGGCAAAACCACTCTCGACACTCTCAGGGCTGTGTCAACTCTGACTCAGTCTGCCTGGTGATTGGTTCCTGGGCTCCAGAGCCCCTTGCCAGCTGGCTGCACAGGCAGCCCCCGGGTCACGTCATCACCCTCACAATAATGGGCCTTGGATCTTTCTACTTAAACCCTACGTTTAGCGCCATGGCAGGATTTTGCGGTATTTCCCCACTTCTGCCACTGATCCCACACTGCTGGGTAGCCAGTGAAGGAACTGTTAATGGTGAGTGAGGGAGGGAATGAGGTCACTTGTGTACTTGACGTGCCTCTTCCATGTGGCGGCAGCTCCTTGAAGGGAAAAGAAAGGCTGATGTGTCTTGGGCTGGTCACAGGGCTGTGCAATGAGAAAATGCCCAGGAGTGGTGATCTGCGCTCCAGCAACACCGTGGTCATTCCATAGTGGCTCCCAGTCTAGTGGAGAGGTGACCCCTAGGAGACCCTCTGAAAACAGGCTTGATGGTTCGAGGAGAGGGGTTGGGGCTAAGGAGCAGGGGAGGCATGGGGAGAAAGGAAGGGGGAGCAGTTAAAGGACAACAAATAATTATGTCAATGATTAAAGAAAAGTCAGTGAATATTTACCAAGTACTTGCTATGTGCCAGGGATTGTGCTGGGTACTTGACATAGATTCTCATTTGTTTGCATGCCTTGGAGGCCAGAAGTGTTTTACAGGTGGTGAGGCTGTCACAAGGAGGGGAGGGACCTTATCCAAGACACACAGCTCCTTTGTGGTGATTCAGGACTCAGAGCTGACCCTCAGGTATCAACAGCCCAAGGTTTCCCTGCGCTTCGTCATGTGGGAGCCTGGTGGTAGGCACCTGCAGCCTGCATTTGGGAGTGACGAGACATCTTCTGATCTCAGTGCCACCTGGCGTCTTGGCCATGTCTTCCTAGGGGAACATCCAGGAAAAGGACCCTGGAGAGCTGGCATTAGTCACCCAGGCCTGGCCTGGACCTCCCAGGCTGGGGCTGGAGTGGGCAGGAGCTGCCTGACTCACCCGACTTCTCACTCTCCTGGGGAGCCCTGGCCTACGGTACAAGGTCCTCACTGTCCGCAGTGAGGGTTCAAAGTGACAGATGGCCGTAGTAGCCGTAGAGTCCCCAGCCCCCTTCTCATCTCACACACGCACACCGCAGTCCCAGCCCATCTGGACAGAGCCTCGCAGCCCAAGGTGGTCTCTTCCTGCTGAAGCAAACCTTCCGTGTTTGGGAGCTTCTTTGGATCAGCAGCAGCCACAAGTGTGAGGAGGGGAAGATGGAGCTAAGAAGTCATCGGCCAGAATGCTGGTGCTCTCCACTCTGGGCCTCCCTGTCCCTCTCTGTGTTTCCTGTGAAGACCTGCCTGGGAGGGCTGTGAGGGGGCGGAAGCTGATGTGCATGGGTGCCTGGCACGGTGTAGTCACCCACAGGGCAGATAATGAGGAGCAGGGACAATGGTGGCGGTGGTGACAGAGGATGGAGAGGGACCTGGAGGCCAGCAGGCCATCGAGGCTCCCAGCCTCTGCCCCACCGTGCGCCTGTGGGCTCTGCGTGTCTCTCCTCTCTCAGATCCTCAGGAGATGCTCTGTGGGAGATTCTAAATGAATCAGACTCATCCCTCCCTTTTTTCCCAAATCCCCTTCTTTCTTAGTTCTTATCCTTGTGTCTGTCCCCTTCCCATGTCTCTCTGTCCTTCTGCCCCTCTCTCTGTTCCCTTTCCCTGTGTCTGTAACCCCACCAGCAGGGCTGTGTGGGTTTCTTGCTCCCTGCTGCCGCGCCCCCCCTCCGCCCGCCACTCTCTCTCCTTTGCTTAATCATCTTAATCACTGTGTCCTTGTAACTCAGCCCTGGATGTCTGGCGGTAGCAACACCCCATGAGGTGACAACCCTGAGTCACACACACCTTTGGATGCCAGCACGGTAACTGCCAGACCATGGACCCCTTCTCAGCAGGCCCCAAGCTCCCCTCTGGGACTCAGCTTTCTGAAACGCTGGTAGACCCTTCCCGGTTCTATTTCTGTCTAGGAGGGATGGGGGGTGGGATGGAGAAGCAGCCTTGGGTACACTCACGGGGGCAAGGCAGCCTATTTTCTGGGGTCAGACCGGACACTGGGGCCTCAGGTTCAGTGCGGGGAATGAGGGGAGACTGCGTCGTACTACTGTCTCACCCAACCGCTTGCAGCCTGTCGTCAGCCACTGCCTGAATCAGACGGCATTGGAGGTACTGGTTAGAAGACAAGTTCCAGGTTCCCAAGGTCCCACCCTCAGGCACATCGCATTGTAACCAGTGCACCAAAGTTAGAATTGCGTGGCCCCTCCCTCTTCCTGACGTGACAGGCCCCAGCCCTGGCCTCTGCTTCACGGCAGGCTGAGTGCCCGCTGCAGTCCGCACACCCAGGAGCCCTTGTCCCATTCACAGGATGTTCCAACAGCACCCTCTTCTGGAAGCTCTGTTTTTGGAGAGTCAAATTCCCCTTGCTTTTGTTGACTATACCCAGTGTCTCTGAGAGCTGGACGAGGGAGAGAAGTGAGGGGAGGCAGAAGGGGCGGGGCCTCCCCGGGAGGGGCCATCCTGAGCCTGTGAGGGGCTGTGAGCCGAGTCTGGTTACAGGCTCTGGTTGCAGAGAAGCACCGCGTGCCCAGGAAGCTGGAGCGTGGAAACGGCTCCTGCGAGCCCACCCCCGCACTTCCTTCTCCCTCTGCCACTGCGTGCGTGTGTGCCTGTGTGTGCACATTTCTCCTGGAGAAGGGCAGCTTTGTTTATTACGGCTGTAACCTTGACTTTTGCGTAGAGCAGGGCAGTAGGTCTCTTTGGAGCCTGGAGCGAAGAATTTAATATTCATAAGTGACCTCGTCATAAGTGGACTCCAGCACCCCTGAGAGACTCATCGATGATGCTGTCTGCCTCCTCACACCATCACCTCTCTCGGGGAGTCCATCTGAGCCTCAAGCAGCAGCTCCTGACTGACTGACTGCCCACAGTGTCCCCAAACCAGCCCTGGGCTCTGGTCTCCTCCATGCCTAAATGTGCTCGCTCCTACCCACACAACGGGCCTGTATGGGGTGAGGGCACCGAGTGCAAGGGAGGTGGGGTGGGGTTCGGGGGTGTTGGCTCAGCATCTCACCTGAGCTCCACACAGAGGAGGAACTGAGGAAATAACAGTGCAGTTGGTTCCGATCTAAGCCCTTATATATGTTAACCCATTTCATCATCACCACAACCCATGTTATGGATGAGAAAGAACATCGAGGCGGGGAAAAGTTAACTGGCCCCAGGTCACCCCAGCAGTACATGGCAGTGTTATGATTCCAGGCTGGCTTTGTAGATCATGAGGGGGACCTCACAGACACACGTGAGATGTATCATTGGGCCTGAATTCAGTTACACGAGCCTCTAAATTTTAGCATCTGTTTTACAGCTCTTACTCAGAATAGGCACACGGAATGAATTCAGACGTCTCCCACTTACAATGGTTCAACAAAGGTGTGAAAGTGATACACATAATAGATTATGTGATCAACACTTTATTATAAAATAGGCTTTGTGTTAGATGATTTTGTCCAACTGTTGGCTAATTTAAGTGTTCTGAGCATGTTTAAGGTAGGCTAGACTAAGCTATGGTGTTTGGTAGGTTAGGTGTATCAGATACATTTTCAACTTATGATGGGTTATCTGCATGTAACCCTATCCTAAGGTCAGGGTCATCTGTATTTGTTGAATTGATGCCTTCTGGGCATTTTGTGGTGGGCAGTAAATATCTGGTAGATGAAGACTAGATGAATTGGACCCAAAAGAGACTGAGCTTGTGATTTCAGTAAAAGGCTTGCTCCATGTTGGTGACCCCCATGGCAAGGGAGAGGAAGCCAAGGACCAGGGTTCTGTCCCCGGCTCTCCTACACTCATGACTACAGGAGCAGAGAGCCTGGTCCTCTTCCTGAGAGACAAAGCGTGGCAGCCTCTCTCCACCACCCAGTGATGGCACCATGTGCTGGGATCCGGAAGGGGTGGGGCAGGGCAGTGGTGGTGTCAGGAGGCACTCCCTCATCTCTTCTGCTAACCCAGAGCCTGTCTCGTGCATGTACTTTTAAACAAGCAGGGTAATGGTGCCTTTCATTTCTTCCTTCGATTTTCTAAGGAAAGGAAGGAGAGGAAAGAAATCCCAGGAGGCCTGGAAGCAGAGACAAGCAGGGGCTTTGTCCCCTGCAAAGCCCCACAGTCTGATGCTAATTCACAGGAGAGGGGGCCTCACAACCCACCAGGTTGCCCAAGGGCCACAGGGTGTCACAGAGAAGCAGGGTTCTCACCCCCTAGGGACTCACTTTAGGGAAGACAAGAGCTACTCCCTAGAAACAGAAGCATGCCCAGCGTTTGCCACGTGCACTGTGCAAGTCAGGGAGGCCTTACAGATCAGTCAGGATTTTGGAGCACAGGCAGGACGAGGACGATAACTGACTCAGTGCATCAGGGGACAGAGAAGGCATTGTCATTGGCAGCAGGCATTGTGTGGGAAAGCAGGAGACTCTGCAGAGCAGAGAGGGGAGATTATGGAGCCCTGGCTGGGTGCTCCTTGGAGAAGTCTGAGATTCCAAGTCGCCTCCATTCCTATGCCTGTGGCTCCCACTGCCCTGCAGCCATGCAGCCAGCTATGCAACCAGCTGCCCAGCCACTTCTTAACAAACGTCCAGAGGACAGGCACATCATGATCTGTTTCCTGATACTGGGAAATGCACTCTCTCGACTGAAAGCCACCTGTGTTTAGTTTCCTCCTCCCCAGAGTCACCACCGGGCCTTCCCACAGCTCACAGTGCTGTTCAGGTCAAGCCTCGCTCAGCAGTGCCGGCCATGACCATCACCCAGGCCTCCCCTCTACCGCCCTTCCAGAGATATTGACAAGGCCATCCCTTCTTCCTTCCTAGAGGGGCCTTGGCCCACCCAGCCATTAATTTGCAAATGGGCCATTTTCTGCTTCAAAGGGAAGATTTTTTTTTCCTTTCCCTGAAATCTGCAGTTTTTAAGTATTCTCAAATGACTACCCAAAATCAATCTGAGATCTAAGAGTTTGGTTCATGTTGAGTGTGGATTCTCAAGTTCTATCTCTATTTCTTTATGACAAGACCCAGTGAGCTGGCAGATGCATGAGGAACCCGAAGCTCGGGGCCCCATAGAGGCTGTGTTTCTCGTGCTTTTATTTGTTTCGTTAACTGAACTGCTGCTGCTAATTTTTATGCCTCCCCCTCCATTCATTTTCCCACAGTCCCTGTGTAATTTGTTCTCACGTCCGCAGTCTGGTTGGGCCCAGCAGCTTGGCACAGGTGGAGCCCCGCCAAGGAGAAGCTCCAGGTGGAGGGTGCTGTGTGGTCAAGGGTCTCTCTCCCTCTCTCTCTCTCTCTCTCTCTGCACCCTTGGAGATTCAGGAGGTTCTGGAGGGAGCAGGGGTGCAAGCTGGAATAGTCAGGAGGGCTTCCCAGGGAGGGGGGCTGAGCTGGGAAGAACAGAAGGCTCCCTGGGGGCCAACACATAGTGGTGGGTAGGGGGGTGCACTGGGTGTCACCCCAGGAGTCCCTGGGTTAATAGGTGTCCCCTTCTGTTTGATGTGCACCATCCTGGGAGACAGCAGGTGGCTACAAGGCAGATAGCGCAGCTCAAGATATTGGCCCCCTGGCTGCTCCATCATCTATATTGGGTGAACTGGGCTGCCCGGCCAAACCACCCTGGCTCATTCTGCCCTCTCCTTCCTAATTGCCCCATTACTGTAAATAATATCTTCCCATCCGATCAATTAGCCTCCTGGTTTTGAAGCTCCCAGTTTGTTTTTTCTGGTTCTGAGGCCCTGACGCTGGGAACACAAACACATCCGGCATCTGCCTGCGGTCTCCCTGCAAACAGCCCAGCCAGAGATGCTCTCACAGCCTGCCCCTCCCCCTGGACCCTCCCCGGTTTCTTCCTCCTCCTCTCGCTGAGTTCTGGGAGGTGAGGAGAAGCCAGCTCTGTGTACGGCATCAGAAACTGCAGGAAAACGGGGAGGGGACTGGCCCCTGGAGCTTCCTCCAGGATCTGCCCCGCCCTCCAGGGCTGGGAGGGAATCTTAAAGAACAAACCTCAGCCCTTCCTCCTGTGGATGCGCAGCCACTGATCCAAGGAGGGGGAAAGTCAAAAAATGTCTTAGGTCAGGAAGGGTTTAGGTATGAGTGGTGTGGCAGTAATGTGACAACAATAATAATATGCCCACCATCTGGTATTTGCACTCCTTGTACGACTCCACAGATCATCGTCAGCTCCATCAGATCCTGTAAATAAGCTAAGGAGGGGATGGGGAGAATCTTATCTCTACTTGCAACAGGGCAAACAAGGCTCCAAGAGTCAGCATGGTTTGCCCAAGGTCCTTGGCTTATCCTCAGCAACGGAGGGCTAGTTGACCAGTCGGGTGGGTGGAGAATTAGGTGGGTAGGTACTGAGATGGTAGGTGTGAGGAAGATGATGGGTGGGTGAGTCAGGTGATCAGGTTGACAGAAAGGCCAGAGGACTTCAGCCAGTACCCATCACTCCCCTTCAGGCCTCTCAGGGCAGTAATCACCTGCCCCATAGGATGCAGTTAGTTGTGTTTTAAATTAAGCCAGTGCAGTTCACTAATTATTCCCCCAGGGTCTCGCCTCCTCCCTGGAAGAGGAACCAGCTTCTCCTCCGTCTCTCTTATCACTCCCGTGACTGTATTTTTAGAGCTAAAGCTCAGGACATCTGGTCTGATGAGGAGGAAATGCTCCTTAGACGGTAGGAGAAGTGAAATCGGAGCTGCCCCCGGGCTGCAAGGTGAGCTTGGTTACTGCCCCACTGGGTCCTGGACGAACTGGGCACCTAGCCATGGTCAGCAGGGCCTGCCGGGGCTGAACAGGAGGCAAGGACATGCCTGTCCTTCCTCTCCGGTTCTGTAGGATGTCCTCGAAGCTCCGGGGCATGGTGGGGGGCATGCACAGCCC
>PVKM010052229.1:0-10287 GCA_004027735.1 Carollia perspicillata
TTCAATGGGTGTTTTGAGGCTTTATTTCCCATCATTGGGGCCCTGGGCTGTGTGTCCATCTCACTGCCCGTTCCTGCCTAGTTTATCTGCATGCAAATGTGTGTGCACAGTCGGCCAAATGCCCTGTGTGCCCTGCATGCTCTGCTTGTCTCCTCCCCACGTCTGGGGTCCCAAGCTCCACACCACCTACACTCCCTGCGCTCCCCTGCGCTCCCAGGTCTGACAGCCACTGAGTTTTCCTGCCACGTTCCCTCTCTGCCAGCTGCTGACTGCCCCTTGTACCGGTCTGGTTGAATGGTTGTCGGATTTCCATAGTTCGATTTTCTGTGTCTGGTTGTGTTATTGTTTGTAAATATTTGTTGTCCTTAATTTTGGTTGTGTGAAGGAGGTACAGTGTTTCCACCTATGCCTCCATCTTGGCCGGAAGTTGAAATAAACTCTTAATTAACTATATCAAGAAAACTCCTGGTTATCCAGAACAGTGGTTATAATGCAAAGAAGCACTCCTTCCCCCTCTTTAATACACTGCAATTTTATTTCAGCAAATTATTTAAAAGGAAGTATGGTAAAATAAGTATCATTAGCCTGAGAATTGGAAGATATGAATTCTGATTCCTCTTGTGCCAGAAATTTACTAGGTAACTTTGGACAGTCACTGTTTACATGGCTTACTCTTTACACTTGTCTGTTCTGATCTATGAAATGGGACACGTGTCTGTACCCTTGAAATTCATAAACTTAGGTAACCTCTAGTTCTGACATTCTCTAATTCTCTCTAATTCTACCTTTTTATTTTTCGAAGATTTTATTTATTTATTTTTAGAGAGGGGAAGGGAGGGAGAAAGAGAGGGAGAGAAACATGATAATCAAGAGAAACATCGTTCAGTTGCCTCTTGCATGCCCCCAGCCGGGAACCTAGCCTCCAACCTAGGCATGTGCCCTAACTGGGATTGAACTGACGACCTTCTGGTTTGCAGGCCAGCGCTCAGTCCATTGAGACATACCAGCCAGGGCTAATTCTGCCTTTTAAAAGCAATTTCATTGCCTAGGCCTGGTGGCTTCCTTGGAGCATTGTCCTATACAGGTTACAAGTTCCATCCCCAATTGGTGTGTTTGGGAGGCAACTAATTAATGTTTCTCTCTTCACATTTATCTTTCCAGCTCCCCTTTCTCCTTCCTCCTTTCTTCCTCTCTTTAAAATCAATAAACATATACTCAGGGGAAGATTTAAGGAAAAGTTTAAACAAAGAAAAAGGCCACTTTATTTAAGGCATACTGTCATCCCAGGGTGTACAAGTTTCCTCTTTAATTTTTGTTTATTCCCTTTTATTCCCATTCCTTTTATCCCTTCTCCCTTAAACAACTGTTCTAATGTGTTCAATATGTATTTTTTGTCTCTTAAGTACTGGGTTGTGTTTTTTTTTTTAAGATAGATTTATTTATTTATCTGTTTGTTTGTTTTTAGGGAGGGAGAAAGAGAAGGAAACATCAATATGTGGTTGCCTCTCACACCCTCTACTGAGGACCTGGCCCACAACCCAGGCATGTGCCCTGACTGGGAATAGAACTGGTGACCCTTTGGTTTGTAGGCCGGCATTCAATCCACTGAGCCACACCAGCCAGGCTGTGTTTTTTAGTTTGTTTGTTTTTTAAAGATGTATTTGTGTGGCCTGTGCCTATGTTGTCAACTAGTCTATTCATTCCAATTCCTGCATAGTATTCTGTGATGTATAGAATCCACCACATTTTATTTCACCCAGTGATGGACATCTGTATTGCTTCCTGAACTACTTATTTCATGTTCCTTAATATTCCTGTGTGATAAATACCTATTTATAAACGTATACTTACTGTGACTAAGCACTGCTAAATTGCTTTACAGAATTGCTCTATAAATCTATAGAGTGCATGAAGGTTATTATCTTGCCTCCACAAATCTATCCTATCAAGTGGCCTAATTTCTACTAATCTATAGGTCATTTTGATGTACATTTCTCTAATTATTAAAAAGTTTAAACATTTCTCATGTTTGTGGTTATTTGGGTTTTTCCTTTGCTCATTATTCTCTTGGGGTTTCCATCATTCACTTGTTAGTTTGCAAGCCTTTTCTTTTATATTCTCGTAACTATTCCCTCGTTTAGACACTAATATCTTCTTTGTCATTTGTTTATTTTTCCATGGTGTTTTTCCTTAGTTTTGAAGAATTTGAAATTTTCTTGTAATTGCTTTTACCTCTGGGTTTTGTTTTAAGAAATGTTCCCCCACCACTAAATCTTAAAGGTATTCTCACATATTACTTTATATTAATGTTTAAACTTGACCTCATCAATTTAGTTCTTCAGTCCATCTGGAGTTCAACTTTATGTTAACGTTAGGAAGAGAAAATAGTTTTATTTTCTCCATGTGGAGCAAATTTTATGAACATTAGTTCTGCCTTTATTATTGAATTTTATTTTGGGAAAGCAAAATGATTGTAATTTTAGCATGAGTACAATGATCAATATGGTTATGTAGCAGGGTTTGACCTGAATATTTTAATATTCTTTAGCTGAAGAGGAGGCAAATGAAGAAGATGTACTGGGAGATGAAACAGAGGTGAGTTGGAGAGAGTAAGGTTAGTGACTGGCCTGGCAATGTGCCACACTACCTTGGCCACATTGCTTCACATAATCCTTAGAAGACTTAAATGCTAACTTGCTAGGGGAGAGTAGTCAGGGAATGAAGTTTCTGAAAGACTGATTCATTTCAAAGTTCTCATAGTCTTCTATTGACAGGTTTTTACTCTTGATTTATGTTAACCATCTTGTTTCATTTGTTTTCAGGAAGAAGAACCAAAGCCCATAGAACTGCCTGTCAAAGAGGAGGAACCCCCTGAAAAAACTGTTGATGTGTAACTATCTCTTTTTTATAATCTGAGTACAGAGCAGATGGTTCTGGGGGTTGTTTGGTGGTGTTTCACTTTGTTTAACTTTTATGGCTTTTTAAATTTTTTCATTACATCATACATTTTCAGAAGAGTCTATTTCATTTCAAGTACATGGTCTTAGTGAAGCAAAATAGTTTGTCTGTGGGTTCTGTAATAGATGATTAGGACCAGGAGACTTCAAGCCCAGACCAAGTGTAGGTCTCCTAGCCTTGTATCACCATAATAAATGATTCTCTTTCTATATAGAGAATCATACAGATTCTCTGCATAGAAAGAATTTTGTAAGGGAGGATGGTGCTGACCAGAGATTTCTGTGTCTCAGGTAACACTATTCTCTCTTCCTTTTTGATTTATAGGGGACTAAGGGAGGGCAAAGTACTAAAGTGGAAAGTAGATTTTTATTTATTTATTTAAAAATTTTTATTTGCCCTGGCTGGTGTAGCTCAGTGGATTGAGTGCGGGCCTGTGAACCAAAGGATTGCAGTTTGATTCCCAGTCAGGGCACGTGCCTGGGTTGCAGGCCAGTTCCCAGCAGGGGATGCATGAGAGGCAACCATACATTGATATTTCTCTCCCTCTCTCCTTTCCTTCCCCTCTAAAGATAAATAAATAAAATATTTTTTAAAAATCAAATAAAATAAGACTCACTCTTTGAAAAAAATTTATTCATTGATTTTAGAGAAGAAGGGAGAGAGAGAAACACCTATTTGTTGTTACACTTATTTACATATTCATTGGTCGATTCTTTCTTTCTTTTTCTTTTTCTTTTTCTGGTTGATTCTTGTATGTGCCCCGAGTGGGATCAAACCCACCACCTTGTCATATCAGCACAATGCTCTAACAAACTGAGCTACCAGGGCAGATCTCAGTTTATTTAAACTACCCCAGTGTTGTTATAAACATGTTTTATTTGGGACTGTTTCCACAGATTTCTGGCCATCTTATACTCTAGCACATTAAGAGCAGTTGAGTCCTTTTTAACATTTTTGTTCTTCATAGCTGTATTAATGCATTTAGCCATAAAAGGCTAACCTTTTGGTTATAAAAGGTTATAATATGTGGACTAGTAAAAAAAATTAAACAGTACGTACACTTAAGTACCCCTTGTTTTCATTTCCATCTGATTAAAAACTAGAGGTTTTTAATATCTTCTTTTGTAATGTTTTACATGGTATGTGTATATATTAATTTGTATAGATACATATTACACACTATGCATATTGTTGGTTTCTTGATTTTTTTCCCCCTCCACATCTGGAGATCTTTATCATACAGTAACATTCTTACTTAAATGTTAGTTTTGTCTTAGGTAAGGTTCTAAGTGTTATGCATATATCTTCCTTTAATCTTCACATCAATCCTGTGAAATAGGGGTAATTATCCTAGTAAGCAGTAGGTCTCCTTTTTTCCAGCTTGTGGTTATGGGAATTGTGTTGTGTAGAAGTTAGGAGAATAGTGTAATAGACCCTCCAATACTCATTTACCCACATTTAGTAGTTATTAGCTTAGAACCTTATTCTTTCTAGCAGCTAATGGTACTCCATTCCAGGGATGAACAGTAATTTCACCAGTTTCCTATTGGTGGGCATTTAGATTATTCATAATAGCAAGCAATGCAGTTCTACATGTCCTTATGCTGAAACTTTTTAAAAAAGATTTTATTTATTTATTTTTTAGAGAGAGGAATGGAGAGAGAAAGAGAGGGAGAGAAACATCAATGTGTGGTTGCCTCTCATGCGCTTATCCACTGGGAGCCTAGCCTGCAACCTAGGTGTGTGCCGTAGACTGGGAATTGAACCTGCGACCCTTTGATTCGCAGCCGGCACTCAAACCACTGAGCCACACCAGCCAGGGCTGAAACTGTATTTATATGCATACAAGTATGTCCATAGGATAAATCCCTGGATTTGTTGTATCACAGGGGATATGCATTTAATGTTTTGTTAGATTTTATCAAATATTACTGCTTTCAAAAGCCTTTAGTTATCTTCCACTGTAGGAGGTATATGTCTGGATATAATGCTTTTAGAAAATGATTTATGGGATAGCTTCAAAATAGAGATGTTTTGCCCTCATCAGTGTGGCTCAGTTGGTTGGGTGTTGTCCCACAAAGAGGTGACCAGTTTCATTCCTGTCAGGGCACATGGCTTAGGTTGCTGGTTTGGTCCCCTGTCCAGGTGTATTCTAGATGCAACTGATGTCTCTCTCACATCGCTGTTTCTCTCCTTGTTTTTCTCCCTCCCTTCCCCCTCTCTAAAATAAATAAGTGAAGAAATAAAGAAGTAAATAGAATAGAAATGTTTTGGGAACTTCTGGGACAAGAAGGCAATCAGGTAAATACAAGGATAGTTGGTTTGTATAGTTTAAAAATAATGAAATTGCCCTGGCTGGTGTGGCTTAGTGGATTAAGCGCTGGCCTGCAAACCAGGGGTTCACTGGTTCTATTCCCAGTCTAAGGCACATGCCTGGGTTTGTAGACCAGGTCCCTGGTAGGGGGCATGTGAGAGGCAACCACACATTGATGTTTCCCTCTCTTCCTCCTTCCCTTCCCCTCTCTAAAAGGAAATAAACAAAATCTTTAAAAATATTTTAAAAATAAAAATAATGAAATTGAAAATTTGTAAAAGTTCATTTTCCTTTGAATATGTAAAACGTGTAATTTGTTTAAAGGGTTTTAATTTTATTAATGAATTTCTAAACAGGGAAGTCGAATGTGTGTGGGGTTGGCGATTTTGTTTTTTAGAGGGAAGTAATGGTTCACTAAAATATCTACAGTGTAGGAAGGAAGGTTCTGGTCCTTTTAGTTTAGGTAGTGTTTTGTATTTGGTTATGGGTTGGAGAGAAATTTCTCAGTGAAGACATGAAATTTCCCGAGTCCCAGAATGTGATGTGTTTTTACTGCTTGTGCTTAATTGTGCCTGAGGGCATTAGAATGAAACAGGAGGAGGTTTCTTCTTGGGTTCCCTTTTTGCTGAGGTATACTGCAGTGATTGTGGTTTAAGACAGGAGTGTGAAGGAAGTCATTAGCCTGGGGTTGGTGGAAAGAACTGCTTTCTTAATGGCATTGGACTTCAAGAAAAACATTAAATTCCAGTGTCCATTCTTGTTTCAACAAGACAGAGGGTTGGGGAAGGAAGAGTGACCAGGAAATGGGAAGAATTCTGAAATTTCTTTAAAAGTCAGAATATTTAGGGCTAATTTAGGTCCTTCAAACATTCAAAAGGAGGTGCCCTTGTGTCATCTTTGGCTTGAGGATCTCCAAAAATATTTCTGTTTCATTTGATTTTTTTGTATTTCCCTGTCAAATCAGTTAAATATTGTAGGACTTAGTTATGGGCAGCAGGGGGCACCCATTGCTTATTTGTCAGTTCTGGGACATCCAACAAAAGGATGGAAGAGAGAGTAAGTTCCTGTTCCAGAATTGCTTCCTCTGAAAATGCCATTAAACCATTACTCCCTTTCAGGGCATCAAATGGGAAAAGTGTCTGGGATATTGGAACAAGAGCCGCCCATGTCTCTAAATGAGGGACCTTAATGAGACTGGTTATGACCCACAGTTTTATGGGAGTTGTTTGGTGGAAGGTTAATGCCCTTCCATTTATCCTGGGTACTTCCGAACTTTGTCTCCCGCCCCTATGGTCCCCCCTCTTTTGTTTTCTCTTAAGCCTTTGACTGGTAACTTAACATGTTTTCCTAATTCAGACTCCCTTAGCCTTTTTTCTCCCCATTCCCTTTGGCATTTTTATTTGTCCCACTTTGATTGTTCTAGCTGAAGCTACACTCTTCATGGGAAGAATAAAGGATTTGTAAAAGAAAAAAAAACAAGAGCTTGTAGAGCACACATCAATTGTTTCTGTGATGAAAACTGAGAGCTGGTGTTTAAATGAGGGTTGGAGGAATAGTTACTAGTCCAGAAGTAAATTTAAAGCCCAAAAGTAAATCAAATGGTTTCCAGTATCCTTTGAATACTTTCCTTCAGCCCAGTGTATTTAACGAGATTTCTTTCCTAATAACTTCCATATACTTTAGCAATGTAGCTTAGTCTGTTAGTGAACTCTTGTAAATAGGTGACAGTCCTAGGAACTGAAGGTATAATTAGCTTCATGGTTTTTTGGACTAATGGGTGGCAGGTATGGGGGCAGAGGACATGATTTGAGTGAATTCTTATACAATTCTAAAGTTTTGGGTTGAAACATCAGTTTTCTAATTTCAAAAATCTCTTTCCTCTTCTCCAGGGCATCAGAAAAGAAAGTGGTAAAAATTACATCTGAAATACCACAGACTGAGGTAGGTATTATGCTCCGTGGTAGAAGAGCAGTCTCTCTGTATATCTTTCTGTTTGTTACCCTTTATTCTCTCTGTATTAACACTTTAAAAAATTTACTCATAGGTAGATGGTCAGTATTGACAGATTTTGCTATTGATACGTTTTTCCACCAGCTACACTTGAGAAAATATTTGGCTAGCATAAATACCTTCGAAGCCCTAGTGTTTTTATATATAGAACTATGATCTTAGTGGTTTCTTTAGGATGTTTACAAACTAGGATTGGAGTCTGGGGGCATTGTACCTTGCAAGAGATGAAAAGTAGAAAGTGAAGATATCACCTTTAAGTTACAAATCACTAGTTGGTGAGATTGAAATTTCTCTGGATTCTGTCTTAAGATCTCTGAAATTAGGTTCCGCTTGAGATCTGTGTTGTTTTTGTACCTTTAAAGTAAAGGTGGCATAGGACAACACTGCCTCATTTCTAACTAAAAGAGTACCACCAGTGTTGGAACCAAGCTGTTCCTTTGATCCCTTTTCAAAGGTCAGCTAGACATAGCTTTTTGTCTTCTTGGCTTTGTGAAGAATGTGGGTTTTATTTTATTCCTTCTCTTTTGTTTTTGAGGATATGAATGTAATAATAGTCTTTTTGTGTTTGCTTTTTGGAAAAGGCTGTTAAGTCCTCAGATGGTTATAACCTAATATCTTCTAGGATTATCAGTATTCTCAGTTTAGACCTTAAGAAATTACTCCTGATGTTCTAAAGATACACACCTCTAAACAACTTTTCTCTTAAAAGTAGGAATCCAGAAATTGAAATTTTCTTTCCCTTTCTTTTGTCCATTATCACTTAGAGAATGCAGAAGAGAGCTGAACGATTCAATGTACCTGTGAGCTTGGAGAGTAAGAAAGCTGCCCGGGCAGCTAGGTGAGTGTCCCCAGCCTTTCAGACCTGAAATAGTGCTGGTATGAAGGTGAAGGGCTGTAATCCTGGGTTTGAAATATAATTGTTGACTTTATTTATTTTTTTAAGATTTTATTTATTTGTTAGAGACGAAGGGAGGGAGAGAAACACTGATGTGCTAGGGAAACATTGATAGGTTGCCTCTTGCATTCCCCCAGTTGGGGACCCGGTCTGCAACCCAGGCACGTGCCCTGACTGGGAATTGAATCGGCAACCTTTTGGTTTGCAGGCTGGCACTCAACCCACTGAGCCACACCAGCCATGGTGTAAATACAGTTGTTTACTTTAAGTAGGATATAGGCCTTGCTGAAAAGAAACACTTTTTTGCCTCCATTGATGGAACTCTGTTGATTTGGATATCATTGCTATAGATGGGTTTTATTGTCAAGCAGGGGTTTGTAATAGGTAAAAGGCAGGAACTGCTCCCAATTCTGGTAAGGCTTCTTTTTAACTTATTATCTGGACTCTTGGTGAGAAAAAGAGTAAAAGAGACTTCTTTCATGGGCTTGTTAGAATTAGCTAATGATTGCAAGGCTTGAGATCACAAGCAAGAAGTGCCATATGTACACTTGACACGGAGACCAGGAGTGTGAACAGCTTCCTAAAACTGAGATTGTTTTTCTTTCTACAGATTTGGGATTTCTTCAGTTCCATCAAAAGGTAAGCATCCAGAGACTCTTCTGAGAAAGTTACCTCTACAGTTTTATTTTCTGGCACAACAGATTTTATTTCTCCTCATTAAGGTAAACTTGTTAGCTCTAGAAGCCTTTAAAAAGAGGTTATAACATTTACCTCTTCGATTTAGGTAAAACTATACTTAGGCCTTCCTGGGCATTTTAGAGAAGGTACTGAAGTTATGAGAATAAGAAGTGCCAACATTTGTTTTCCTTTTCTTGGACATTTTCAGAGAAATTTCTAGTACCTTGCTTATTCTGGTGTCTCAGATCAGCATAAAATTAGTACGTACCTGTCCAGCGTTATACTGTCTAGTGTAGTGGTAGAGGGAAAGAGAATCTTTTTTTACCTCAACCATCTTAACTTCTTAGGAATTTACAAGGAAATAATCTTGGATATACTTTTAAGACTTAGCCACAAAGATGATCATGCATTAATTATAGTGGTCAGTAACTGGAAACAGTATGATATACAGTAGAGAATTGGTTAAGTAAATGTGTATGATAGTATAGTGGAAGACCATGCAGATGTTAAAAATTATATTGAAGATTATTTGTCAGAAAGATACTAAGTGAAAAAGGCAAGTTATACAATTTGCAGTGTGTTCCCATTTTAGTAATAAAAATGCATATATGGCAAGGAAAAAAGATTAAAGGGATGTATACTAAATTGTTAATACTTATTATCTCTGGTAGGTAGAGTTTTGAGTGACAACTTTCTGCTTGTCTGTGTTTTTGGAATTTCTGCAATGAATGTGCATTTTGTTATAAATTGGGAAAAAAGTTGTTTTTTAAAATAACATAATCAGCCCTGGCTGGTGTGGCTCAGTGGATTGAGTGCCAGCCTGTGAACCAAAGGGTTGCCAGTTCAGTTCCCAATCAGGGCAAATGCCTGGGTTGTGGGTCAGGTCCCCAGTAGGGGGCGCTTGAGAGGCAAGCACACATTGATGTTTCTCTCCCTCTCTTTCTCTTCCCCTCTATCTAAAAATAAGTAAATAAAATCTTTAAAAAATAAAATCAAATCACATATAATCAATCCCTGTTCCAAGAGACCTAAAATTTAAACGTAGTCTCCGAATGCAATCCAGTCTTCCTAGTGACCTATTAGTAGTGTCAAGTATGTTAAGAAAATGCCCTCCAAAGATTTTATAGTGTTTTGCTGTGCTTTTTTAAAAGACCAGCAAAATTCTCTCTACTGTCACTGTTTTTTTTCTTTTTTTTTCTTTTATTGATTATGCCATTATAGTTCTCCCATTTCCCCCCTTCATTCCCCTCCACCCTGCACACCCACTCCCACCCACACTCCCCCTCTTTAGTTCATGTCCATGTATCATAAGTTCTTTAGCTTCTACATTTCCCACACTACTCTTGCCCTCTCCCTGTCTATTTTCTCCCCACCGTCTATGCTACTTATTCTCTGTACCTTCTCCCCACCCTCTCCTCCCACTCCCCTGTTG
>PVKM010052230.1:0-10287 GCA_004027735.1 Carollia perspicillata
AGCTTTCCAGATGTAATTGAGTGTTCAGAGGCATAGTTTTAATGTCATTGGTGGAAAGAAAAGCTTCTGCAATGATGCCAGTGCAAGAAGTGGAACCATTATAAGGAAAGGAAAGGAAAGGGAAGGGAAGGGAAGGAAAGGAAAGGAAAGGAAAGGAAAGGAAAGGAAAGGAAAGGAAAAAGAAAAGCAAAAAGAAAAGAAAGAAGATTACTTAAGGTGACTAATTTGTTCTTATTTGCTCAGAGCATCCCAATTTTAGCAATTAAAGCTCTGCCTTATGAGAAACCACACAATCCCATGAAAACTAGGCAGTTTGCCCTGGAATATTCTGGTTTTAGAACTAAAATTCCTATATCTTGGGAAACTTCTTGGTCCCACACAAACCAGGATAGTTGATCACCTTATCTCAGCTTATCTCATTATCTATCCCTTCCTCTCTATCCTATTTATTGCTAGCTTGGATCATCTCCTTGCAATTTTTAATTTGGATTGCTACAATGGCCCACTACTTGGTTTTCTTGTTTTTATCATTGGCTCCATACATTTTCAATTTTATCACTCATTTTCAAGTTTGTGAACCCAGAGCATGCATAGCTTCTAAACCATATTTCTTGAAGCTACTTCTGTATCTGATGGCCTTGACATTGAACTTTCTCTATGCTAGAAATCTGTTAACTATCTGTTTGTTCTTATAGTTGAAGAGACCATCCTTGGGCTATGGAAAATGATTTATTTTGATTCTATAAAATGCTCTATGCTTTCCTATATTCAATGTGTGTCAACTAACTGTCAATGTCAAAGCACATCTAGAGCAACTTAATATCTAAGTAAAACTAATCAACAAAGTAGGATGGATTTTGAATTAAATTTGAGCTTGTTGTTATTGAAAAGTTAGGACAGTTTCTATTTTCTAGTGGTTCTTAGTTAACAATAGCCACATACTCTTTTTATTCACTGATTTCTTGAATGGAAAGTCTATATATTTGTCACCTAGAACAGGTTTCTAGAAAGTTAAGAATTTTTCTAGAGAAATTGTGAGCATCTTAACTGCCTTCAAGAGATCTTGAACAGAAGAATGAGCCCTGATGGTGTGGCTCAGTTGGTTGGGCATCATTCTAGAAGGCAAAAGGTCAACAGTTCAATTTCTGGTCAGGACATATGCCTGGTTTGCAGGTGTGTTCCCTGGCTGGGGAACATATGAGAGGCAACCAGTCAGTGTATTTCTCTCACACTGATGTTTCTCTCCCTTTCATTCAACCTCCTTTTCCTCTCTCTAAAGATACATACATACTTTTTTAAAAGATACCGGGGTGAAATATTTATACCATCTCTTTAGTAGAGTATGGAGGAAATTTTCCATTCTTTCTTATATTGATTTCCAGTTAATATCAACACTGCAAAAACTCATAAAATTAACAAATCTCTTAACTAGTCCAGTAATATATTCGATATAAATTTTGGCAAATAAATTACTTGGTGACTAGAAAACCATGGATTTTGTAGTTGAACTCTTTTCCTCCTCCTCCTTCTTCTATTGACTTTAGAGGAGAGAGAGAGGGAGAGAGAGATTTGCCCTGACTGGAGACTGAAACCACAGCCTTGTTACATCAGAACAATGCTATAACCAAGTGAGCTACCTGGCTAGGACTGAACCCCATTTTTTAGCGGACATTTAGTGAGACAGTTTTGAAACTATATTTTTCTTTTGCAGCAGATAGCTCTCTTCAAACAAATTTTCTGCAGAAATGCAATGTATAAAAGAAAAAGAAGGAGAATTCCCCTGGATGACGCATGGGAGGGTGACATCTCACCATTTTCCCTTTTCCCAGTATTTGCAGTATTGTGAAAAAAAGAGCAATTAGAATTTACAATAAGATTGTGCCAAGTTTGCACAAAATTGTAACATAACATGTTCATCAACTGTATGGAAAATTGGTCCCCAAATTATAACCCTGTGCAGGACTCAGCAGAAATGTAAGTTGCTGTATCAGCTTGAAATTGGATACTGCATACACTGTAACATTTCAAAAGAGCTCAAAAAGGAACCTCCACAAAAGTCTAGTATTTTTCAAAACATTGTATAAAAAACACTCTTGTCTTATGCATAAAATACCAATAAAGTGGTAAACTGTTATCTCTTTCCAATTTATTTTTATAAACAAAATAAGAACAAACTTACAGTTTTAGACTATGTTAGAGATTTTTAACTCATACAAATATAAACTCATTTTTGCTTCAGACACTTGTTTCGTATACTTAGAACTCTAAATCTGTGGAATCCCTTCAAATCAAATTCTGTGGAAAGCTTGATGGGTGAAGTAATTTGAGGTTCTTCTGCCTGAAGTAATGATGGGATCCCAGAACGCTTCCTGCCTGTCTCCTCAGTCTCATACCTGCTTTCCAGGCCTCTAAGAATCTGTCTCACAAGGTCCAGACATCTTCTCTGCCAGAGTAAAAGCCACTCTTCTAAAGGCTATAAAAGCAGAGTACTCAAGGATGCAGGCTCTGGAATCAGTGAAACCTAGACTGACTCACGTCTCTGACATTTAGTAATTTGTCAACTTAATCTCCAATGTTCTCATCTGAAACAAGGGAACAGTTGCAGTAGACAGTCTCCAACATGGGCAGCCATCATTTCCATTTTTCTCCATATGCCCATGCTGCTTCATCTATCAAGAGTTAGATTCAATTTCCCCTTCGCTTGAATGTAGGCCAGCCTTGTGAACTCCTTTACCAGTAGACTGCAGAGGAAATGACTCTGTATCAGAACCAGAAATAAACCGTAAGAAGTCTGGTAGCTTTCATTCAGGAAAGCCAGGTGTCATGTTATGAAGACACTCACATGAGACGAGTAGATGGGGGAAGAATCGTGTAGGTACAGAGAGGCCACAAGAGGATGCCTGAGGCCTCAGATATCTAAATGGAGTCTTCATGGCTCTTCCAGCCTAGCCAAGCCACCACCTGAAGTCAGGTGAATGAATGATCCCTTCTAGCTGCAACATGCCCACACTCCTGACCCACTGAACAGTGACAAATGATAAAGTGCTGTGCGTCAATCCGCATAGTTTGGAGTGGCTTGTTATGTAATAGTAGAAACAAAAATAGAATCTATGTACTGTGTTGGCTGTTAGCATTAAATAATATAACAATAATAAAACAATTAGCACCTTATGGGGGGGAGATATTGCAATTAAATTTAACTGCTGTCAGTAATTGGACTGTACCACTGAGTCAAAATTCCAGAGACATTTGTGGAGCTTAGATTCTAGAAGGTGAATACAGAAATAACAAATAAGTAAGTAATATAGTTTGTTAGACTGTGATAAGTTCTATGGGGGGAAATGGGAAAAGAATATAGCAAGGTAGGTTGGTAATGTGGGGTGGAGGAGAGGGGAGCCAGTTTACAATTTTAGGCAGGATGGTCAGGGTAGACTTCATGGAGAAGATTAGTGGTAAGGAAAAGAATGTAAGGGGTTGGGGTGGCAATCCACGCACATATCAGAAAAGAGCACTCTAGAGAAAGGTCACAGCCAGTGCAAACGCTGTAAGGAGGGAGCATGTCTGGACGGGTCAAGTTCAGTAAAGAGGTCGCAGAGTCTGGAATACAGAGTACACAGGGGAGCAAGTAGGAGACAATGTCAGAGCAGGAGTGGCTGTAAACTATTGTGAGGTCCTTGGTTGTCCTAGAACATTGAAAAGAGATGTTCCATGTAATGAAAGCAATGTTCTTTTTCAAAATCTATAAAATGAAAATTCAGCAAGAGTTGAAATAGCTGGTATTATTTCCTCCTTAACTCATTACTACCTACACAGAATGATCTTGTATTTGTCTCTTTGAGTATTCTGCCAGTCCTACAGAAATGTAAGGAATACAAAAACATGGACCTCCCCTTTTATTAAACCATCATCTCTGCAAAACCTAAGAGAACTCCTGTCACAGTATAGAAATATTAAAGAAATTCATGGATGCCTTGGCTGGTGTAGCTCTGTGGATTGAGCACGGGCTGCTAACCAGAAGGTCACTGGTTCGATTCCCAGTCAGGGCACATGCCTGGGTTGCAGGCCAGGTCCCCCAGTGGGGGCCATGTGAGAGGCAACCACGCATTGATGTCTCTCTCCCTCTCTTTCTCCCTCCCTTCCTCTCTCTCTAAAAATAAATAAAAGAAAGTTTAAAAAAAGAAATTCATGGGTAAAAATATATTAATAAACATCTCCTCAATACTTCATAGTCTACACAATGCTTTTCCATAAGTTATCTCATTTAGCCTTACATCACTGTCAGGTAAATCACATTACTACATGTCATTAATATTATAGTGTTATTTCAATTGGAGACTGAGGTGCCGAAAGTTTATAGACCTTGGCAATGGGGCCTCCCTGAAATGCAGGTGAGCTGAGCTAATTTTTGGGGGGTGGTCTTCAATGGTTTTATGCGTTATCTCATTTTAAAAAATTGAGTCATATTGCACATTTTCACTTGATAACCAAAGACATTTTACAACACATTTAAATAAGTACAAAGGAGGTAATTTCTAGGATAATGAAATGTTGACACCTCTTCTTTAAATCTAACATATCCAATATGACAGCCATTCGATACCTACTGTTGTCCTTCCCAAAATATATATAGTTTTTTTCTTTAACAGTAGGAAATCCTTACATATTAATCCTTACATATTAAATTCATATTTCCTTGAATTCATATTTCTATTACACTTTTTTCATTGGATTTTTATCTTGAAAATATAATTATATATATGAATGGCTTAAATTGATCACTCTCAAAATTCTCTGTAACAAAACAGTGCATATAAATTGAAATTTAAATATTATACTTTTTATTATAATAAGGTTCCAGATTGAGGTTTTCATAGCTATTATTATAGATTGCTAACAAAACTGACATACATACATTACAAATATTAATAAATAATAAGCATAAAAATTGTATTGCATTTCTTCAGGAGATGGATAGGGATTTTTTTCATGTATACAGGGGAAATTTTACATTTTTATTTTAAGCCTCTATCCAGCATGGAGGCATTGTTTTAAAGATATTTATGTATTTATTTGTTTATTTACTTATTTATTTTAGAGAGGGGGAAGGGAGGGAGAAAGAGAGAGAGAGAAACATCAATTGTTTGCCTCTTGCACACCCCCAACCAGGACCTGACCTGCAACCCAGGCACGTGGGGAATTGAACTGACAACCTTTCTGTTGGCAGGCCAGCTCTCAATCCACTGAGCCACACCAGCCAGGGCAATTGTACTAAATTTTTTTAAAAAACACAGGATTTAGCCTAAGTGTTATTCCTAGTTAATGGTTTTTTTTCTGATCTAAGTACTGAGAAAATATGTTTGCATAAATAAAAATATGGAAATAAAAATAGTTATGTTACTAGCTGTAACCTTCAATTCTGACAGCTGTTCCAAGTAACATAAGAAAAAAATACATAGGGATCTATGGTCAAAAATTATTTTTAATAATTTAGAAGTTGAGAACTCACTTAGATGATTCATGAAAATCAGAGAACTAGAAAGCACCTGCCCTGAAAGAGGGTCTGCTACCTCAGTTATAACCTCCCTGGCATCCGCACCTACATTTAAAAATGATTTTTTGTCATGTACAGAGAAAATCTCTGTTGAGGGTTTTCTGCCTTGGACACAGCAGCAGAGTGGCCCTAGGCCTGAGTAGAAGGTGTGCTGAGGGTTGTTTGTAAAGAGGGAGGTGAAAAAGGAGGACTTGTGAAAGAGTTTCAAGCCAGTTAATTTTAGATGAGAACATATACGGAAGTTGACGATTTGGAAATTGACTCTTAAAAATCTACATGCCCACGTGCCCCTAGAGAACGTGGTGACGTGCAGATCCTGGTGTGAAGACTGCCTGCTGAGAGGACTGGCTGCACAACTGCCTAGGGTAGGACGGGGCAAATGAATATGGTAACCGGATGAGATCCATAAGAAGCATGACCTTGGAGAAATCAGGAGATGGGCAATGAGACACAGAGACCAAACGACTTATTTACACCAAGGGCACAAAGCGGCAGACGCAGGCATTCAGGACCAATAGTCTAGAACCGTGGGCTACTGGGGATGGAAGTGAGGGTAGGAGGGGCAGGAAAATGGTTGGATGGGGGAGGGGTCTTTAAGGAGCACCTCCAGATCACTGTGAATACCTATGTGAAACTTCTCTTAGAATCCTATGGGAAAATATGACAGAAAGTAAAGAAGAAAATTGTCAAAGGGGAGCCATATAAATATCATATACCTTTATGTATTAGTTTAAATATTTTGTTTGTTTGATATTGACTGTAGTCAAGTAAAGGATGCTCCACTATGGTGATGCTGCTCTGTGGCTCGGTGTGGGATCGGGATCAGAAAGGGACAATTCCACTGCCTGGCCTCTGGAGTTTTGTCTGGGAGGAAGCTGTCCCCCAGTACTTGTCCTGATGGCAGGCACTTCAGTTTCTCCCCATAGGGCACTGGTACCCTTCCACCTGCTGCCCTGGTGCTCAAGTACAGAGGGAGTGAGCCTGCTTAAGTCCTAAGGCTGTTGCAGGCCCTTTAAGAGGAGATGCCTAAAAATCCCATAGTTTCTTCTACAGCCCCAACCTCCACTGGTTTTTATAGCCAGAAGTTATGGAGACTTGCTGGCACTGAAACCCCAGGCTGGGTAGTCTGGTGAGGGGCTACAATCCCTCTCTCCTGAGGTATCTCTCTCAAGGTATCACTTCTAATTTCTACCAACCACACCTGGGTGTGGGAACGCCTATTCCATCTCCGTATCTCCAGACATCTCCACACATCTCCGTGTCTTTGCCCCTCCTACCTTTTGGATGCTTATGGCATCTTTAATGCCTTGGTTGTCAGACTCCATACAGCTCAACTTTTTGACAATTTTAGGTGATAGCTATTTTTTAGTTTAGCTGTAATTTGGCTATGGTTGTGCAAAGAACTGAGCTATGCTTACCTATACCTCCATCTTGACCAGAAGTCTGTTTTGGGATAATTTTAAAGTCATTTTAAATCATGTTATGGGACATGAGATAGCAATAAAGCCACTTTGTAAAGTTTTTAAAATGTAAAATGTAAATAAATACTTCAGATATATTAACCAAATAAAGGACTATTAAAACAGCAAAGTGCATTATGATTTCAAATTGAAAAAAAATAAACTCACACATGGATAAATGTCTTGAAAATTCTTCTCAAAAATATTAATAATAAGTTGCTTCAATAATGGGATTTTGGTGGGACTGCGGCTTTCTATTACATGTTTTTATTTTCTAATTATCAAAAATAGGCATGCATAATTTTTATTATTAATTTTAAAACAGCATAATAGGAAAATGTCTTTTTGTTATCTACTTACAAAATATTTAATGAAAGTAATATGTAGAAAACATGAACAGGAGCAATGAGAAGTGTTTATTTCTATTGTTTGATGCAGTATACATAGCACAACTAAATCATGTGATAGATGGGAAATATTTTAGGAATACCTTACAGTTTCCTTCCCTCCTTGTCCATTATCAATTAGGACTTCTTGCTTGCTTTCATCATCAATAGACTTCAAAGTAATGGGTGTCAATGATGAGAAGGCCTCAAATTTTCTTGAAAATACTAGAAGAAAACCATGAAAACATTTGCTTAGTTTTTCAAAAGTACTGCAAGGAAAATCTGTCCACTTGGCCACCACACAAAACCCAAGTGTATGAAAACCATGTCATGAAACCAATCTCAATACAAAAACAAAAACAGGAATTAATTGATTTTCAGAGTTCTCTGATGCAGTTCCAAATATCCAGCTGTGGTTTATTAAGGTAGAACGTGCCATGAATTCTCCCAGAATTTTGTGTTTTTAGGATTTACTTTTTTAGTTTGCTAGAGCAGTACAATTCTGATTGTACTCAGCAAGCTAAAAGAGAAATCTACAGTCTCCCAAAGTATCTAATTTATAATTAAGGAGTCATTCCACTGGGACCATGTGATTCTGTTTGCAAGTGAATCTCAAACACCCGTATCTGGTTCATAAGCTTATAACCACATGATTCCTTTAAAGGGGGAAGGTATGCAACCCAATCAATGAGAAGCACTGCTCTTTGGAGCCTTCTGAACGACAAAGGCAAAAGACTTGTTAATTAAGAAACAGCAAAGTAGTCTAAGCTCAGCAAGAGGGCAACGGTTCAGCATTCAGACTGATCACTAATCTGCTTTTTAATCTTCTCCAGCTCATCAACTTCTTTCTGTTCTTAATAACGACTTTATTGGTTTGTGTTACTCCCGAGGCCCAAGACTAGAGGAGGAGACGTCTACGAAATTTCAGGACTGTCATTCATGCTGCCTTTCTGCAGTGACTCACTTCAACACGCATGACTTACTGGGCCAACACTGTCAGAGAATAAAAAAATAAAAAGACTCCTCTATTCCATCTTTTTATTGCAGCTGATAGAAGTTCAGTTAAGATAGATGTGGGTGGAAGTGGGTGGAAAACTGCCATTTTAGAAAATGTGATATGTGCTGTAATGGAGAGGTGTACAGATGTCCAAAGTACTCTAAAATCACAGAGGACAGAGCAATTCAGAGCAATTTGGTTCTGCTTTGCAAATAGGGTTATGGGTTTGGGGACGGCTTCACGAAGAGGTGTGATATTTGGGCCTCTTCTTGTCAGTCAGAGAGTTAATAGGCAGTGGGAAGGGGAAGTTTAAACCAGTGGTGCTCAGACTTTAACACAGACCTCTGGGCCTCACCCCCTCACCCCTAGGGTTTCTGAGCGAGTAGTTTGGAAGTGAAGCCTGAGAATTTTAACTTCTAACAAGTTCCCAGGTCATGCTGATCCTGCTGGTCTGGGACCCTACTTTACATTCACTTTTCTAAGCTGAGGGAGGAAGAAAAATGTAATCAACTCGATGGCAATGCCTCCCTTTCCCACCATCACCCATGTGTAACACACACAAACATTGACCAAGGAAAAAGAGAGCTTGGTGTCATGTCTAAAGGTAATTGGGACCTTACAAGATATTTCTCTGAGACTTCAGTTTTGTCCTTACAGGTCTGTAGGTGACAGGTTCTTAATCCCCAGTAGGCCCTGTGGACTACAGTTTGAAAGCTAGCATCGGGAGAGATGACATGGAGAAACTAACAATGCTCTGTACCGCTAGTGTAGTGCTAACTCTGCTGTGTTCTACATGACCTTGATGAGGAGTTACATCACCATCTTCTTTCTGAATTTAGACCTTATTGATTGTGAAGATATTTTTACAATATTAAAAGTTTGTATTGTTTATGCGATTACAGTTTTTTATGACAAAACTATTTTTAAATAATTATTTATCCTGAGATTATAAAGACTTTTTACTCTATTGTCTTCTGTAAGCACTGTAAGTTTTTGATTTGACATCTAAGCCCTTCATACACTTTGATTTAATTTTTCCCATATGAATAACCAGTTGTTCTAGTGTAATTTTTGATTTGTCCAACCACTAATACAAAATGCCAGCTGTGTCATAAAACAAGTTCTCATTTTTATATTATTTTCTTTCTTGGATTCCCTCCCATTGCCCTGTTTATTTATAGCTCCAAAAATGCCACGTTGTCTTCTTAACCACTGTGGTTTTACAATAAATGGTATATGATAAAGTAAATCTCTGATGTTGTTCTTCATCTATAGCAGAAACGTACCTATTCTTAGGCTTTTGTTTTTCCATCTATATTTAGAACTTGTTTGTTAAGGTGAATAAAAATGCTATTGGAAATTTTATTAGAATTGTGTTGACCTATAGATCAATTCAAAGAAAAGGGTGCATATATATTTACAATGTTTATGTCTTCTTGATGGAGTCTTCCCTTGAGGATTATGAAGTGACCTTCTGGGTCTCTCTTTATAGCTCTTTTTTTGAAGTCTATTTTGTCTGATATGAGTATTGCTACCCCGGCTTTTTTTTTTTTTTTATTGCACTGCTGGGACTATTTCCCAAGAACCCTGAAACACCATTCCAAAAGAACCTATGCACCCTGATGTTCATAGCAGCACAATTTACAATAGCCAAATGTTGGAAACAACCTAGGTGCCCATCAGTAAATGAATGGATGAAAAAACTATGGTACATATATACAATGGAATTCTATGTGGCAGAAAGAAAAAAAGAGCTCCTACCCTATGCAACAGCATGGAAGGAACTGGAAAGCATTATGCTAAGTGAAATAAGCCAGGCAGTAAAGGACAAATTCCATATGATCTCACCTTTAACAGGAACCTAAGCAACTAAACAAACAAGCAAGCAAAATA
>PVKM010052231.1:0-10289 GCA_004027735.1 Carollia perspicillata
CTGGAGTAGGACTCAGACCCAGTTCTTACCTCTGCCTGGGCATACGACTCCTGTCCCTCTCACATCCAACTTTTGTTCCTGGGTGCGTGCCACTGAACTCATTAGCCAGGTTATCTTTGCTTTAAAATGGGGATAGTAGGGGGCAAGACACTCTTCTCCAGCCTCCTTTACAGCATGCTTCGCTGGTTACGGTTCACTAACCAGGGTAGAACACAGCGGAAAGCCGTTCTTGGTGGGGGAGATAACTGTTCCTGCTTCTCTGCTCATAGAGCCTTTTCTTGTGGGACACTGAGACCCTGGGGTCTCGGAGCAGCCTTCCTGTGTGTCGCAGCAGCCCTTCCCCTGTAAAACCGCTGAACTGAGCCTGACAGGCCTTGTACTTAACACGCAGACATTTTTTAACCCACCCGCCTCCCCTGTTCCTGGCGGGGAGGGTTCTTAGTTAAGTACATGGGTCCTTAACACTCCCCGTCCTCTAGCCTCACGAGACAGAGCTGAGAGTCTAAGAATGTACCCGAGATCTAGAAGCTACTCCAAAACCGATCTGCAACCCTCCCCACCCTGCACCTTAGACTGGTCCCCTCAAATACAAGACTGAAGCTTGACTGGGAATTGGACTCTGGAGAAGATCTGAAAGTCTGTGTTGGAAGGGGAGGGTGAGCTATATACAAACATTCCCTCCTTAGGAAGGGTTCCTAATCTAGGAAGTGTTTCCAGTTGCTCAGAGACGTGTTAGCCTTTGGGATCAAAGCAAGATTTTGAGTAATTTATTAAACTCATTGCCAACCCCCATAATGATGATTTTTCTGAAGAACCTAGTTTTCTTCATCTAAACCTTTAGTTTACTCTACAATTCTGACTCACACTGATCCCAAGCTTTTAAATGCTGAGTGTTAACATTTAGCATTAACTATGTTAAGCAAAGGGCCTTTTCTGCAACCTGGTCTATCTCATTTCTGGTGCTACCCAAGTTGGACACAATTGGAGCTCATGGTTGCTAGAAAAGCTAGGCCTCTGGTCACAGAAGCAGACAGCTTCAATCTCACTCAGTCCAGGCCTACACAAAAGAAATGACTTCTTATTGCAACTCATTATTTTCCAATCTCCTTATATACTATATACAGGTTGTATTTTCAATGTGAATCCAAAGCTTGTCTGGTTCTCTGAAAAAAACTTTTTTTTTTTTTTTGCCTTTTAGGTCCTTTACATTGTGATAATGCTGTATTTAAAGAGAATATTTAAATGTAATATTAAAGAAATATACAAAACAATGGTGTGTTACTCTATCTTGGCAGGCCACAATCCAGTTACTTGTTAGAAAAAGGATACTTCTCCAGCATTGTACATGAAACTAATTAGGTCAGTTAGGGATTCGTGTTAATAGAAGAGTTTTTTGGTGGAAACGTTCTCTTTGGAGCATCAGGATCGTCACTTGCATCATATGCCTGTAGCCCCTCATCAGCTGAACAGGCTCTGATCCTGCCCGGCTGGAGCTTTTCCCTGTCTGCAGCCGCTACTCTTGGGGCCCATTTTCAATTTCATTACTTTTTTTTTAAAGCCTTTATTTTTAGAGAGAGGGTAATGGAAGGAGAAAGGGAAAAAACATCAGTGTGTGGTTGCTTCTCACATGGCCCCCACTGGTGACCTGGCCTGCAACCCAGGCATGTATGTGCCCTGACTGGGAATTGAACCTGCGACCTGTTGCTTTGCAGCCTGCGCGCAATCCACTGAGCTACACCAGCCAGGACTGAATTTCATTACTCTATACATACATGCATATATGTTTTTCTTTCCTAGTTACCATTTAAAATCCAGCAACAGAATCAACTTCAACTCAGTTCCTCCGTAACTGCCATCCCATCAGAAAGTTCTACTACCAGTTATCTACCCATTAGTTAGGTTATGAGTCTCGTAAAGGAGCTTTAGCAAAATGATTCGAGTATGCATAAGTAACTGCCAGCAACTGATGTCAGACCGTCTTTACTTGGGTTTAAAAACAGTGCTTCATGCATTCACAATAAGTTACTACAGGTCACTGATGTACATACAGAGACAAAAGCTAACCCCCACTTACTATCTTGATGCAGACCTCTCCTGGTCTCCCGGGCTGGGGAGTAACTAGTACGGGACGGGTTTCATCCCCGGCTCAAAGAAGGCAGCCACTGCAGGTGACAGTGGGAAGGCTGCAACGCAGTGGAGGTAGCAAAGACTTTAAGATCCACAGGGGTTGTGGCCCAGCCCAGAAATTAAGACAAGGGTGTGAAGGCTTTAAACCCTGGGGGAGGGGTCAAGAAGCACCTGCATTTCCTTTCATCTTGTCTATTCAAATGTTCCCGTAAGTTATTCACTAAAAAATGAAGAAAAAAGTTAGAGTGGTAAAAGGATTTGAAAAAGAAAGAGGTGAGTTACCCCAATGAAGGGGACAAAAAATCCCTATTTTTGGTCACCTCAGGGTTAAGAGGAGCATCAGAGAACATGCCTGTAACCGCTCCAGGGTAAGTGGCGCCATCCTCTCGCCAGCCAGAAACCGGCTTCAACAAAAACACTGCTCAAAAGAAGGCGGCAGTGCTAGGCCCTAGGCCAGGTGAGGACTCCCACCTGGGGCAGATGCTCACCTCCTAGGATCTGAACTAAGCGTGTCACAGTAAAAGCCCAGTACAGGGGCTGCTTCCATTGCCAGCTAATTCCCAGGGAGCTGGGGATGACACCTCACGTGGGCTGCCTCTGCAAGAGGGCTTGTTTCGGTTCCAGCTCCCACACGGGTGCCGCGCTGCAGCCTGGGGCACCCGCTCCGCTGCCTCTCACACACCCAGCAGTGCACACGGGCTGTGCTGGCAAGTGCTGCTTGGTCCCACGCTGCAGTGCTGTGACGGCAGGACGATGGCATCTGCTCCACATTCCTTCAGCGCCTCGTCCCCGTGTAGTTGACGGAAAGCAGGACCACGTTGTGTAGCAAAAGAGACAGCTCAGCTTCTGAAAACACCATCAGCATTAATGGTTTGGCCAGGGAACAGCTCGCCTTCCAACTGCCTTGGTTTGCAGGACTGGAAGCCAGAGGCGGGGAGCTGAGTGCAGGAGGTGTGACGTGACAGGCAGCTGTTCTCCAGCTCCCCTGCTTCGCTCCAGTCCCTGCACGTGTGCTCTCCTCTCCTTCCACCACAGATTCCTATCTACTCATCCTATGTCTTTTTTTTAGAGGGGAAGGGAAGGGAGGGAGAGGAAATGGACATGTGAGAGAGACGATTGATTTCCTCTAGCAGGTCGCCACCTGGGAATCTGACTGCAACCCAGGCCTGTGCCCTGACTGGGAATCAAACCAGCAACCCTGCAGTTCGCAGGCCAGTGCTCAATCCACTGAGCCGCACCAGCCCGGGCTCATCCTCATTTCTTGACTCCCCTGTGACAGCAGCAGCAAATTCAGAGATAGCAATGGTACTAAACACCGCTGTCACCCTTGGGATTCTTCTGGTAGAAGTTAGTGCTCTGGGGATATTTCTCAGCTGGAATGGGATTAGCAGGCCTACCTGATATTCACAGGCATAGGAAACATCAAAGCCAAAGGTTCCAAACAGGAGACCCACCAGCCTAATACTCACCTTAGATGCTTATTGTTTAGCCAATTGAGTGGCTTTGTTTTGAATCTGGATATCTTTAGACTAGTACTTCTCAACTCAGAGACACTTCCACCCGGGGATTTGGCAACGTCTGAAGACGTTTTGGGTTGTCAGAACTGGGGCGAAGGGTGGTACTACTGGCATGTGGTGGGCAGAGGCCAGGGATATTGCTAAACACCCCATAAAGCACAGGACAGCCTTCACAACATAGCCATCAATAGTGCCGAGGCAGAGATATGCTTCAGACAGGCGTGCACTCACACGTGTGCTCCCACGATCCCCACTGTGCACTCGCTCGTCTTGCACGTCTATTTGCATTACCTGCCTAGCCCCTGTAGGCTGATGAGCTTATGCCTTCCAGTTAGACATATATGTGAGAGGAGGGCCACACAGTACTCCATAATTAAATCCAAAAATAACCCTGGCCAGTGTGGCTCAGCAGATTGAGCACCGGCCTGCAAACCAAAGGGTTGCCAGTTTGAGTCCCAGTCAGGGCACATGCCTGGGTTGTGGGCCAGGACCCCAGTAGGGGGCGTGCAAGAGGCAACCACACATTGATGTTTCTCTCCCTCTCTTTCTCCCTCCCTTCTCCTGTCTAAAAATAAATAAATATCTAAAATAAATAAATGAATCCCAAATAATCTTAGAATGTAATATAAAAGCGGCTTGGATTTTGGTTATGCCAGAGAGATCTGTCTTACCTTTCAGGTTGCAGGAAATCTGCAGCCATTCTGCCAGCCAAGTTCGACACCTCTCTTCTGCAAGAAGGGTAGAATTCAAGCCACGAAGATAACAAGCCTGCAACACTCAGGAGAGAAATGGTCCTTAATAATCACAGAGCAAGTGTGCCACGAAAGTGTAACCCCACAAATAACCCGAAATCACCTTGAAATAAGTTATAACCTCATCCCAAGAAACCTTTCTCCATGGCCGTTTGAACTAAGATGACAAGCAAAGAGGCCTATAGAAGCTAAAACAGTAGATCTAAGGTGTAGTGGCCTTGATTTTTAAAGGATCAGAAGAAACATAAACCAAAATTACTATGGGCAATTCCTTCCCAGTACTTCACTGAGGAAAAGTTCACCGAGGGGAAAAAAAAGAGCTAGAAATGAGGTGAGAGAATAAAGAGCTTGAATTTTGCTATAACAAACAGGACAACGAGCTCTTTCTAAGCTCCCAGCCCTGTGAACTCAAAAGTCCCCCAAGGGTGGAGGGTCGGTACTGCAATCAGGCTCTTACCGATTTCACTTCCTGCGCAGTCAGCTGGCTAATCCCCAGCTTTGCCAAAGCCTTGTCCAGTTGGTGAATCACAGTGGTGTGAGTCTTTAAACGGTGTCTCAACAAGACGGACGGCAGGTGAGGTGTGAGAAGCATGGCTCGACTCAAGGCTTTCTGCGACACAACAATATAGGAGGAGGAAGTCAACACAGCACCACTGCAAGCAAAGCCCTGAAGCAAGGTGAAGCTGTGGGAAGAGAAAGCCTCCGAGTACTCACCATCTGCGAAGTATGGAGCTCGTTCATGCCCAGAGGATGCTTCGAGAAACCCTCTCTCAGAGCCAGGATATCATGTGCTGCCGGATGGGTACCACGCTGCATCTTGGGAGAGGGTGAGAGAGGTAAGAGGTAGGTAGCTGTTGCAAACTGAATTTCACAAGATTCCCGGTCTGGAACAAGGATTAACTGGAGGAATACCTTGGTGCACAGCTCTGTCATGTGCCATCGGAGTCCTGCATCAGAAATGCGAGGGATAACTTTTTCTAAATAACAAAGGATTTCTGGGTGGGACTGCTTCCGAATAGCGTGATAGATCTCTAAGAAGTCAACTTGTTGCTTTGGGGTCCAGAAATGTTTGATCAGCAGTTGCCTAGGAAACAGATACCTGAAAGGAAAAGGCATCACACAGTCACTTGCTGCAACTGGTATATTTCAAAGCCTTCTGCAAACATGAACACTAGAAAGAAGAGGTGGAGACAGTTTCCCTACCACACTGCTCTTTTTTTGCAAATGCTCTCAGACCAAGGTTTAGAGATACAGTGAAGCACAAGGTTGAGCCGCATTGCTGAGGTTCTGTGAAAGGAAGCAGCAGTGGAAGAGGCATGCAGGCAGCAGCCAGATAAAATGACTCCTTTGAACCAACGCTAGTGGGTATTTTGGCCGCAGATGGACAGAGCTGCAGAGCTGGACACCGTATGCAAGGTTGACGACCTCAAACAGTAACATAGTCTTCATGTGCATACAAAGTAGAAAGGGCAAAATTGCTTTTATTTCCCTACCTGTGTGATGGTTTTGAAACATGGCCACGAGTTCCCTGGCACTTCTCTTGAGAAGGGATGTCTATGTCCCTTTTTAAAATCTGGGTGACTCACTCAGCCCATAGAAGAGAGCAGAAGTGCGTCTTTGGGACCTCCAAGCCTGGGCTACAACCGTTTCTCTGGGCCACGCAGATTCTTACTTGCTGGCACACTCACTCCGGAAGCCCTGAGCTGCCACAGGAGAAGGTGCACTACCCTGAGGCCACATTAAAGAGGCCACAAGTAGGCACTGTGGTTGACAGTCCCAGTCTTCCAGCCACCCCTGCGAAGGCACCAGACATAAGAATGCCCTCAACCCACCCAGACCAGTACCTTCACCAGCTCACTGTCAGTGAGGGACCCCTGTCAACACCACATGGAAGAGAAATGTCCACCACCCACCTGACCAAATTCCTGACCCAGCAAATCATAAAAATGGTGCTTGTTTTAAGCCATTAAGCTTTGGCGTTGTTTGCTGTGCAGCAACAGAGAACTAGAACAACATGCAAGGTCATAATCTAAAAGTGTCATCTTCAGATATAAAGTAATAAAGATTTACATTTTCAAAATATGAAATGCACTTCTCTCCTAAAAAAACAATTGTTCCAAATTGCTATGTCTCTCGGGGAGTGGGTTATTGCCTCTAGGGATAATGAAAAAAGGTCATTATCTTATTCCACATCATGTAGGGGTAGCTCAGAGCCAGGGAGAGTCCAGACCACCTACACTTACAGCTGTCCCAGCAACCCGGGCGTTCTGAGTGGCTTTTATGAACCTGGGGCTAATGAAAAGACTGGAGCAGGAAGTTTGATAACTTCTGCTTAGCTTCTGAATGGCAGGTTCTCTTTAAAATAATTTGTGATTTTTAAAATCTTCAATATGCTAGGGAGACAGAAGTCTGTACTCACATTAGCAAGAAGACCAGGTAGTTGGCAAAGGGCGGAATGGAAACAATACCTAGGAAAAGACACTTGGTGACGTCTTGACGGAACTACACAGAAATAAACACAGATGCAGTTTTAGCCCACATTCTTAACACAGTGGCCACCCCAGCCACCCCCGCCACCCCACTGTGCAAGTGAGCTTCTCCTACAGCCCAGCAAAGGATCTGTCTACCTGTAGCTGGTAGATTTTGAAGACAAAAGCCCTGATGTATTTACTTTCGTATCCCAAATATTCTCGAGTACAAGGCCTGACTTTATACCAAATCCCTCAGAGAATTCTTCCTGATCTGCAGAACGGGTCCCAGAGTCTTACTCTCAGCTTCGAAACTACTCATCAAGTCACCACCAAACATCACTTTCCTGCTGCCTTTTGGATTCTTGCAGACTTTTTTGTGTTCGGAAACAAACTAGATTTTACTGTCTGTAACTTTTATTCAGAAAGTGTGCCCGAAATTCTACAGAGCTCTGCTACGGAGGGCTACAACTCTGAAAGAATCCAATTTCGGCAAATAATCTGATGGTCGCATTTAATTCAATACTTTAATCTCATGGCAAAGGGCAAAAGCTTCGTCAGTGGTTAACAAAATAGAAAAGAAAAAAGACCTGAGATCTTGGTTAACTTTAATGACCTCACCATGAACTTCTGGGTCCCTGCCCCTGGCCCATACCTGTCTCAAATGCTCCATCTCCCGGTATGAGAGTTGATGAAACTTTATATTGTGCTTCCACATGTTTGTCTTTACTCTTTTAGCCTCTTTGGCATCAGCCCAAATCATCTGCAGTCCTGCCTCAGTGAAGCAGAGGACAGAGTGTAATGTTACCCCAGTACGAATCTTACCACAGCCTCTATTCCAAGCCCACCCACAATACACACGTCTGTCCCTCCCCAACACTACTTGACATTAAAATTTCCACCCAGGTCACCTGCAGCTCTTGCGAGGCCACCCTACATGTCTTTTCTCATCCTTTTCCCCACAGCACATCCCTTCTCTTCTAGCCAAGTGGGCCTTGTGCGATCTACTATGGAATGGGCTCTCTTTTCTGCTTCATTACTCATTTCCTTTTTAAAGCAAGATGTCAAAGCTCCCTAACCTCAGGAAGTCTTGTCCAATCAACTCTGTGTATTCCCCAACCAGAAATTAACTTATCTCCTTTCTAGAACACTTTTACAATTACTGTAATGCAACATATTTCTATGGTTGCATTTTTCTCTTCATTCTAGAATTCTTACATTTATCTAGAACATTAGTTTTTAAAAATGCTTTCCTACTTATGAATGAAATAATATACTGTCTAGGTCGGCTTCAAAATAATACAGAAGAAAGCATGTGTGTAAATGAAATAAGATGGGAGGCTGTGAATTAATTGCTGAAGTGAGGTTGTGCACACAGAAGCTCATTGTATTATTTTCTCTACTTTTGCATATGTTTAAAACTTTCCATAATAAAAGGCTTAAAAACAAAACAACCAAAATGCTTTCAGACCCTTTTCTATTTGATCCTAGTTACAAACTGGGAGCTGACAAAGCAGCCAGTTAGCTCCACTTTACAATTAAGGATGAGCTATGTGCACATCCACAAAGCTAGTAATAATTATGATAATACTCAGAGCTGACTGTGGTATTTATTGTAATTGATATTATGATAAATGTATAGAGTATAATAATAGTTATGGCTACATTTATTGAGCCCTTACTATATCAGGCCTTAACTACTTTGCATGTATTAATTTAATTTTCACAACCATAAGGTCACACAGGTAGGTTTCATTATTATCCCCAATTTACAGATAAGACCAAATGACAAAGAGGTTAAGTAACTAGCCCAATCACACCGCCAGTGACAAGCAAGGATTTGAACCCAGGCACTCTGGCTCCAGAGCAGACACTTGGCACTATACCATCTCCTAGTAATTAGCATAGCTCTGACTTGAACCAAGACATTCAGAAACCAAGCATTGCAGAGCTATTTTCACAACATGCTAAGGCAGGTTTGTAAGAAGCATTAAACCACATTTTCTTATGGGCCAACTCAACTGATAAATCATAGGGCAAGTCTGTGGCAGCCATAGACCCCTGCTGCTGTGCATGGCAAAGAATTTCTACTATAGCTAAGTGTGTGGTTAAGAAAAGTGCAAAAAACCTATATTCCCTCTGGATATTGTTAGAAGTTGTTTCTCATAATACCTTTCTTTTCTTTAATTTTTAAAAAAATTATTAATTTGAGAGAGGGAGGGAGACAGACATCATTTGTTGTTCCACTTGTTTGTGAATTCACTGGTTGATTCTTGTGTGCACCCTGAGGGGAGAGGCGTGTTAAACCTGCAACCTTGTGTATAGGGATGATGCTCTAACCAACTAAGCTACTCCACCAGGGCTGCTCTCACAATACCTCTCTGGAAACACCCTCAAGAAGTGCTAACTTAAAAGATTTACTTTAACACTCAAGCATTTATGAAACATAAGACCCCAGCTCACTCTCCCATAACAAAATCTGCAAGTTATCTTACTTACTCTAACCCTCTGACATTGCCCGAGAGCTAATTCTAGTGATTTCTATTTCAGTTTTGTTTTTACCTTTCATGAAGGTTGTGTACAGGACATAGAAGCGGGGGAAATGACGATCCAAAAAACGATGGTACTTCCCACTAATCACTTTTGTCTTAGTCACCACATAAGAGATTAAGCTCTTCACATCCGCCTTTGGAGAAAGGTGAAGCTTTGAAGACCTACAAGGAGGATCAAAGAGACTATCTGGGAATCAGTCCAAGAAGCCTCTTCACACCTGGCGTCCCTAAGGTAAAAAACAGGCCTCATAGAATGTACACTAAAACCTCCGAAATACAAGGAAGACCTTGGGATCAAGAGGAGATAAGCAATCAGACTAAGAAAAACAAATAACGCAGATGAGAGGCTAGGCAGGAAAGCATGTCGGGGAAGTGGCAGGAGACTTGAGGGAGTGCAAGGCCTGAGTCCAGAGCAGCAGGATAAAGCCATACAGGTGGGACCGAGGTAAACAGCGGTAAAACCTGAGTCGGAAAAGGGAAGCCGAAAAACGAACTCACGACGCGCCGGGAATTCTATATAGGGAACTAAGAGTTCAGAACGTCAAGAAGCCAGGTCACTAGCGGGGATCGGGGTGCGATTTCTGATTAGAAGAATAAAAATCCCGAGGCCAGAAAGTGGCACCCTGACAACTAAGAGACAGCATGCAAGGAAGGATGAGACACTAGAAGGGCCTGTACATCAAAAAATGCTTTTCCTTCTCCAGGTCCCTCACCGAGGGGCCCCCCAGGCCAGTCCATAGCGAACAAGTTGCAGCCTCCGGGTGACATAAGGTGCGGGGGTGACCGCTGAACCCCACAGAGCAGTCCGAACCCAGCACACCCTGGAGAGCGCCATTTTCTCAGCGAGGGAGGGGACAAGAGAGGTTTTCTTCC
>PVKM010052232.1:0-10299 GCA_004027735.1 Carollia perspicillata
CCACTCACTCAGCTCTTACCCCACTTTCAGTCACTTCTACTGCTACCCACAAGCAAATTGGGCCCTTCAAGTGCTGATTCCCAGGTGGGTGGGTTTGTGTATGTTTTAGGACCTGTGGGTCTCTCCAATGAACTCTCCGTTGAGGCTGGGAGTTTCTCCTGGCACCACCACAACCCCCAGAGGTTTTTACAGCTAGAGGTTTTGAGGCTTTAGTTTCCTGCGCTGGAATCCTGCATTGTATCTCAATCCCCTGTTGTTCCTCCCAGCTTATCTGCACACAAATGTGGCACCACACAGATCTGCCAGCAGCCTCTCAACCTTCCAGTCCTCCAGCTGTCACCTTGCCATGCATTCTCTCTGCCCTGACTGCCCATCTCTACCCCTCCTACCAGTCTGGATGAATATTTCTTCTTTAACTCCTTGACTGTTAGACTTCCATACAGTTCAATTTTCTGACATTTCTGGTTGTTTTTTGTTCTTAAATTTGCTGCTGTCCTTTTTTTGGTTGTGTGAGGGAGCAAAGTATTATCTACCTATGTCTCCATCTTAACTGGAAGCTCTATTTGGTTCTTATTTAATTTATCTTAGTAACATTATTCAGTTTTCTGTGTGAACATCTTCATGACATTCTTCATGAGTTCATTCCTAGATATTTTATGTTTTCTGATGTTTCAAATGGTATTGATTTTTTAATTTTGTTTTCTAATTGCTTGTGGAGACATTGAAATAGCACTGTTTGGAAATCTGAGTCAGGTCCTGGACCTACTAAGTGTTAGCTGAGTAATCATAGGTAGATCTCCTGACTTCCATGTTCTTATCTGCAGAGTAGAAGCTATGCCTAGGTACTAGATATTTGTTGAGTTTCTAACCATCAACATCCAGTCTCCCTTCCTTGTTGGTTTATGTCACTCTACTTATCTTCCTGAGATGAAGCTCATATTGACTCTACCCACAGCTCAAGGGTGGGCCTACTTCTTAGCACCTCCAATTGGAGTAACATATTCCCCTGGCCACCATGATGGGCATGTAACCTATGCGGCAGCAATGATCTGGTATTCTGGGGCTGTTAGAAGAGAATAAGGCCCCCTTTTGTTGCTGAACCAGCACCAGGAGGGCTTGAGGCTAATGTTGTCATGGCTACGTTCCTACCGCCAGGGCTGCTGATGGCCTCTTCAGTTAGGTTAGCCAAAACATTCCCTTTCTAACTTTGGCTCATCTGGGCTGGCTCTTCTGTCACTTGTCACAGCCCACCAGAGGGTCCTGGCCACAAGCAATCAACTCCATGGGATTATTGTAGGCCAGAGGGCTGATCTTGGTTTTGAATGTCCTCCACCATCCTTGAAACACTTGACAAATAAGAACTGTGGTTAGAACAAGTGGGGGAAGGGAAGTGAGGGTCCCATTTAACTTACTGCAACAAAGGGGCTGTCACCACACAGACCATCAGAAAGAGATAAGAGTCAGGTTACTGGGTTTGAATCCCAGTTGCTACATGCCCTGCCTCCATGTTGTCACTGTGGGCAGCCAACTTCACCTCACTTTTCCCAGTTTATGAGTCTGTGAGGTGGGGATAATTCTATCTATCTCAGCATTCTTGTGGAGATTAAAATGTTAACAGTATAAATCAAAACAGCTTGGCACAGGGTTAGCACTCAAGACAACCTAATTCATTATCGTCACCACTGCTTCATCCAGTGTATGAGACTCCTGTGGCTACTGTAACAAATGACCACAAATTTAGTGGCTTCAAACAACACATACTGATTACCTCACAATTCTAGAGATCAGAAGTCTCACTGGCCTAACATCATGGTGTCCGAAGAACCAATTCCTGCTAGAGGCTCTAGAAGTGAATCCATTCTCTTGCCTTTTCCCCCTTCCAGAGGCTGCCTGCATTCCTTGGATCATGATGCCTTCCTCCACCTTCAAAACCAGCAGCATGGCCTCTTCAGATCTCCCACTGACTCTGCCTGTCCACCTCTCTCTGAAAAAGACCCTCATGATGGCACAGGGCCTGCCTAGATACCCCAGGACCATCTCCCCCTCTCCCCATCTCAGCTTCACCACATCTGCACTGTCCCTTTGCCACATAGGGTAGCATGCCCACGGGGCCCAGGATTCAGACAGGGATGCCTTCGGGGACCTTTATTCTGCTCACCACAGGTGCTTTTCTCAAGGGGCCCAGAGAAGAGAAGGGTTGGGACAGGCGGTGAAAGCTGGGCAGGGGCGCATGTGGTCTACGAGTCTTTATTGGAGTCATGAGTGCACCACAGACTGATCAGGTGATGGAGGCGCAGAGAGATGGAGGGTGGGGCCCATCAGCACTCCGCCCCCAGCTTCAGTCTCTGCTGTGTCTACAATGCCTTGAGGAAAGATCTTGGCCTTGGGGAGTACACTCGGAGGAGCATGACCAGGATGGTGCAGGGGTCTACACTCTGCCTTAGGAAAAGGAGAAGGAGCAGGAGATGCCGAGGCCTGGAAAATCTGTAAGATTGCAATAGAGGTTGTAAGGTCACCCAACCCTCTGAGCCTTAGTGGTACTTCCAAGAGGACCTATTCCTGGCTGGCCTCCAGCCAATGGTGAAAATACAGAGCCTGTGGCACTCATCCCACACATGAGCCTGGGATGGCTCTGGCCACCCATCGGTGACCTCAAAGGTCCTTCCCTGGCTGTATCACAGGCAAGCCCACCTCCCAGGCCATGCCCACAGTCATGTATCAGAGAACCACATCCCAGCCTGGCACACCAGTGACATGCAAACCCACCCCTTCGGACCAAGGCCATGGGCAGTTAACATCGACATGTCACAATTTATTACCATTGCACTTGCTGGTGGTGTCCCTTGATCTCAGTCCAGGCCCATTCCTCGGTTTTTTACAACCTTGATACTTTTGAGAAGAGAGTATTGATCCATTATTTTGATGATGTTTCTCAGTTTGTGTTTGACCCTGTTCTAGATGAGACGGGTTATGCATTGTGGCAGGGGCCCCGCAGAAGGGGTGCTGCGGCCTCCTCAGCACAGGAGCTAGGGAGCGCGGGACACCGCTGGGGCCCAGGCCGGGCCGGGGTAGCTTTGATCACTGGGTTAAGTGGTGCTGAGTTTCTGGGCTGTAAACTGTTCTTTTTTTCTTTGTAATTAAGAAGTATCTTGTGGGTGATACTTTGCAAGGATATAAACATTCTATTTCTCGTTATCCTTCCGCTTGACAATTTTAATATCCACTGATGGTTCTTGCCACCAACGACTATAACTGTGGTGTTGGACACATAATGATCCCCATGCGTGTCACTCCGTCTGCAGCTGTACTTGGGATGTGCTGTAAGAGGGGTTGCCTATGCCCCCCAATTTATGCACTGAGACAATTACTTATACCATTGTGGACCTACGGCCATTTACTTCATTCTATTGGTTATAATCAGTTACTATCATTATTAATTATGTTGCTAAAGTTGTCCCAGACTTGTCAGCCCTTTTCGCACTTGATTTGGAACCATGAGAGCAGCTGTTTTATGCCCAAAGTGAAAACAAACCCTTCTTTCCTGGGACAGGAAGCTAAACAGCCTCTGCAGTCCCCCATCTGGGCCTGCAGCCCTCACATCTCAGAAGTGCACATTGTAACAATTTGAAATGACACACAGGACAGGTACATGAGCAACAGTGTGGAGTTTTCAAGGGATGTTTGTGGGTAGAGGGATCTTGAGGCACCACTCGGGCATGCCCCAAACTGTGGGAGCTGCTGTCATTTTCAAAATGAAAATGTGTCTTCTCTGTGAAGAAGTGTCACACCACCCACCTGCCTAGGGACCATCCTGCAGGACGTCCAAGCAGGTTGCATGTCTTTACAATAACTGTCTTTGTCCAATCCCAATTGTACACAACTTTAACACGTACTGACTTTTCCAGGAATGCAAATGCTAAGTGGATCTTAGAGAAGATGGTACTCTTGCTTTTTAGAGATTTACTAGGAGTTGCTTTTTCCCTTGGGGCAACTCAGTGGCAGAGCCATCCCAGACACTAAGCCCCCTTTGTCCTGCAGGCACATCTGTCCTGGTCACTGTGATTCTACAAACAGGGGCAAACAGCTGGATCTCCACCCTGGGTCCCGTTCGTCACACTGGGAAATGCCTTTGAAACTGTCTGTGTTGAAGTGTCTTCAACTTTTATTCTAATATCACTGCAAACAAGTTCGGGAGCACTTGGGTAGGACAGAGTGGGAGCCTTGGGGCTGGTTGAACTGCCTGTGCTCGTGGCTGGCAGGAGTTTTCCCAACAGCCCCCTCTCCATGCACATCCCAGTTGATTAGCCCAGAGAAGGGGTCAGGGACTAACTCAGTTGACCTGTGGTCTGTAAACCCTGAAAGAGGGGGCCTTCTGGATGCCCAAGCCTCTGGCAGAATGCCTTGAAGAGCCAGATGGCAATGGAGAAACAGAGGCTGAGGGAAGGAGCCATTTGCTCAAAATCACCCAGCCAGTGGGTAGCAAGTGCAGGTGAGAAGTCGGGACTCGGGACTCCCAATGAATGCCTTCCTCTGGGCCCTGCCCCCTTAGCCCTGGGCAAGCCCCAAAAGCTGAGTTCTGTGCTCCAGCAGGCGTTAGAAAACATGGATGTCCAGCCCCACCCTCAGAGATTCCAGTTTTAACTGGTCTGGGGCAGCCTAGAAATCTGGATGTTTCCAAGCCTCCCAGGAGAATTATATCAGCTCCATGTAGCTGCTATAACAAATGGCCACAAACTGGCTGGCTTAAAACAACATAAATTTATTGTCCCCCTGTTGTGGAGGCCAGAGTCTGAGATCGAGATGTTTCAGGGCCTCGCTCCACCCAGAGGCTCTAGGGGGTATCCTTCCTTGTCTCCTTCAGCTTCTGGTGGGGCCGGACAGCACTCCATCTCTGCCTCTGTCTTCACATGGCCTCCTCGCTATGTCTGTGTCTCAAACCCCTCTCTGACTTTCTGTGCGGGGACACCGGTCATCGGACTTACAGCGTGCCCAGACACCCAGGGTTATCTCAGCTGGAGGTCCTGAATTGGATTGCACCCTCAAAGACCTCTTTCCCAAACAAGTTCACACCCACAGGTTCCCAGGTAGATGTATCTGGGGGGGGGGTTGCACAACTCACTGTTATCTTTACCACCACGATCACCACGATCACCACCATCACCACCATCACCACCATCCTCACCTGATGTCGTCACCATTGTCATTATCTTCACCATCCTCACCACCATCACCATCACCACTGTCATCATGGTCGTCGTCATCATCTTGTTCCACCTGAGGACAAGACCCATGTCCCTTTTTGCACGCCCTTGGTGCCCACCGTAGGGTCTGCTCTGTGAGTGCCCATGGAGTACAGGAAAGAAATTGGCACACTCAGTCCAACTACACACACACTCTTCATTTTAATAAGGGTAATATCGTGTATTGAGTTAGATGTTGGGCACTATGCTATCTTATCTCAATCCTCACGACAATGCTTCCAGGTCAGTATTTTCAGCCCATTTTACAGGTAAGGAAATCAAGGTGTAGGAAAGGTGAAGCCCAAAGTCCCAGCACTAGAGGTGGAACTGGGATTTGAACAAGGGTGTGAGTGGCATGGAAGCCTGTGCTTCGCCTCCACCAGGAAGAATGACTGCCCCTTCCCAGAATGCTTAGGGCACCAGAACACTTGCCAGGATAGCAAACACAGAAAGGAGTTAAGGACACAGAAGGAAGTGCACATCCCAGCCACTGTCACAAACTAAAGCAACTTTTAGCAATCAAAGCAATGCAACCCGTGGCAGCAAAGAGAAGGCTGCTGTGTGAGTGCTCTTTGTGCTGGAGTCAGCTCAAGTGTGTGCTGACCACCCACTATGCACCAGGCACCGCCATCTCCCAGGGGTACCTTCGTGAGCCAGACTCACTGTTAGTTGCCAGCCAGTCACTGGCTTGGGTCTCTGGGGTCCAGGACTCACGGCCCCGTCCAGAATGCTGAACAATCCGATGAGGAGACCAACTTTCCAAGAGACATATTGATTAAAACACAAAAGCAGTCCTCTCCCAGGGCAGCCCCCCACGCTGGCGGGCTTGGAGAACGTGGCCAGCACAGAGCCTGGCATTCTTACCCGCCACACCAGGAGGCAGTGCACAGTCCCTGGTGCCCGTACATGAAAGCATCTCCATCCAGCTCAATTCCGGATGAGTGTCCTCCCTCCAAATTATGAGAGAGGAAGTACAATATTATTTTAGGACTTGCCTCCGCATAATAGCCGACGAGGGCAGAGAGAACAATCCAGCACTTATATCAAATACAAACGCCTGCTTGCTCGCCCTGCCTCTGCCCCAGGAAGGGGATTTGGCATCAGGACCTGGCCTTTCTGGACAGATGGCTGAGCCACTGGGTCACAGCCTGAGTGTAACTGAGGAGAGGGGAGGAAGGAGGGGACAAGAGACACCGTGCATGTGGGAGTCTGCCGAGGGTTCTCCTGGGGATGGACATGGCCCTGTCCCAGCAGCAGAGAGAAGGCAGAACACCCCGGGGGCACTGCAAGGTGGCAGCTCTGTCCTTCCTCTCTGCAGCATTCCAATGCCTCTGGGCTCTCTTCTCTAGGATGGAGCGTAGTCACTGGCTGGGAGCAGCCCTGGCAGAGTATGGCCCAGAGAGTGTGGCCCAGAGAGTGTGGCCCAGAGAGTGTAGCCTCCGCCGTGAATGTTGTTGGCTTGCTGTGCTCCTCTCACTCCTCAGATCTGAATGGCTTGTCCCTACCACTCTCCTCTGGGGAGGGTGGGGGGTAAACTGCTGACCCCCAGGGACTGTCTGGCCAGGGACTCCCCTACCCCCACTGGGAGTAAGCCCTCCCCCAGGATAGCTGGAGCTCTAGCACAGATCTCTTCCGGAGCAGGGCCACTTCCTGCTGGGAGCCCTCCGTCAGGTGACCCAGCCCTCTGAGCCTTAGTGTCACTTCCAAGAGGAGGACCTGGTCCTGACTGGCCTCCAGCTGATGGTGAGGATCCCAGAGAAAATACTGAGCCTGCGACATGCAACCCACACATGGCTCTGGCCCCCCATCAGTGACCTCAAAGGTTCTTCCTTGGCTGTATCACAGGCAAGCCCATCTCCCAGGCCATGCATGCGGTCAGAGAACCGCATCCCAACCTGGCATGCCAGTGACATGCAAATCCACCCCTTTGGACCAAGACCTACTGTTTCTTCCCTCGGCTCCTCCACTTTCCCTGGCACTTCTCAGCATATAGGCTGAGCCAGTTCTATGCCAGATCAGCATGTGGCTGGCCCAGGGGGCCCAATGAGGGCTACCCAGAAGGACAGGTGCCTGTGGGACCTGGAATAGACACCAAGTGTCTATTGGGTCACCAAGGGCCACCAAGCCACATAGGAAGAACATGAGAATTGAATTTGTACACAGCTAGGTTTAATGTTGGCCCACAGCCCATCACTGTGTGACCTTAGGCAAGTTGCTTGGCCCTCTGAGCCCAGCCCTCATCTTGCACTGAGATACCCATGTCGCAGCTCACACACACATGGCACTCTCCCAGTATGTGCCTGTTGTCATGACAATCCTATAAAGTGACGCTATGCCACCACCCGTCTCTCAGATGGCAGAACAAGCTCTCATTGGGCTTAGCATAGACCCGCTGAAGGGGGGCCAAGTGAAGCTCACGCACAGAAGGCCCAACCCTCGGCCTCAGCCCCCAGAGATGCCTGCATAGGCACAGCTCCCTGCTCCTGCCACGCCCTCAGAAACCACCACTCTCCGCTCCGACCCGTCCTCCGAGCCAACTGGCCTGGGCAGCGATGGCTTCAAGTGCTCGGGCTGAGCCCGCTGCTTTTCATTGATTGCATTGTTTTCATGTTTCAAAAATAATGCCTGCTCTTTACACAAAGTTTGGAAACCACTGCAAAACCCAAACAGGGAAATTTCAAAATGACCCTTCTCGGGCCCGGAGATACCCCCCCCCGCGAACTCTCCCGCAGGCTTCCTGCCCCAGGAGCGAGCATCTCCTCCCACGGCCTTTTCACAAGACTAGCACGGACGTCTCTTGTATCTGGGTTTTCGCACTCGCACGTCAGGAGCAACTTCCCGGTACTCGGCTACGGCGCATGTAGCTGAACCATCTTCCGTAGTGAGCGTTTATGTAGTCTGCTCTCCTGTGACGCCGCAGCGTGCAGGGCAACACCACTTCACCCTGAATCTGACCCTCCCTCAGGACGGATTCACTGAATGGAGGAATGTGCTGGAACACAGCAGTGTGGGAGTCCCCACTGTCTGCATGTTAGCCGACCTTGGGGATCGAAGTTCTTGAACTTTGGGTAATTTGCTAAAAAAAACAGTGCGGCTCCATGTCCCTTCCTGGGACTGGGCATATGTGCACTGGCCGCCGATCTTCCTTGTCATGTCGGGGTCTGTCGGCGTCACCGGCCCGTTCCTCAGTCCCTGGGTAGCCCAGTGAGCTGGGGCTGCTGGGGCAAACCACCACAAAGTGGGTAAGTTATGGTGGGGCAGAGGTGGGGGTATAAGGGGCTAAGTGGTCATGGAAAAAATACAATAAAATAAATTTTTAATGGGTGGGTTAAAACAACAAAAATTTACCCTTTGACATCCTGGAGGCCAGAAGTCCAAAATTGAGACGTCAGCAGGGCCACACCCCTCTGAGGGCTCGATGGGGAATCTTTCCCACCTCTTCCAGCTCCTGGGGACTCTGGGCACCTCTTGACTCCATTCTACCCTTTTGAGCACATGACCTTTTCTCTGAGTCCATGTCCAAAAGCCCTCTTCTCATAAGGACCCCTGTCATTGGATCAGGGGCCATCCTAGCCCAGCAGTACTGCATCTGGAGGACATCAGCAAGACCCCTTTCCCAAGAAGGCCACGTTCACAGGGGCTGCGGGCTAGATTTGAGCACATCTTCTAGGGGAACCCATCTCAAGCCAGTACACTGTGCTCATTGGAAAGAGAAGTCCTCACATGGAGAGGACAGGTCTCCTGAGAGCCACTCTTCTGGGTCTGAGAGGAACTCAGGGAGGAGACCCAAGGACCCGCCTCTCAGGGGACCGTGGCTGAGGACCTCGGGCCTCACACCTCCCAGGGGAGAGAAGGACGTATGTAGTGGGGAGGACAGCCCAAGAGGACAGGGATGACGTCTGTCCCTTCTTGGCTGTGTCCCAGACTTTGAAACAGTGCCAGGCAGAGTTGGGTGTCCCCAAGTGTTTGCAGAGCCACAGACTCTGAGCCCAGCCCTTTTCAGCCTTATTCTGTGTGTCCTCAGGCCTCCTTGAGAGGTGGGACAGTCACCTCAAGGAGGACACTAAGTCCAGGGTGTTCAGAATGTGCCCATCATCACCCAAGTTCACCCAAGGCTAGAGCGGTCGCTCCACAGGACAGCACGAGTTCTCTACCCACTCATTCCTGTCCCTGGGGACAGAGTGGCTCACCCAGGAAAGCACGAATAGCTCAAGGAGGAAGGGGGACCCCTGCAAAACCTCTTGATATAATAGAAAAAGTGACAGTCGAAGAGCCTTAAACCCAGAAGGACTCTCGAGGTGTCATCCAGTTCAACCCCCACTGTTTCACAGACGGGAAAACCGGAGCCCAGGGAGGGGGGAGCCATAGCCAGTGCCACTCAGAACGTGAGCGCCGGTGTGTTCCTGCTGCCGGGCTCTCTCCCTCACATGCCCCACACCTGCCGCCCACCCAGGGCTCAGCACCCCGTGCAGTTCTGTGCTGCGAGCAAGGACAGCCGGAAACAAGAGCATTCTTTGAAGGATGTAGTAGTGAAAACATCATCACCACCACCATCATCATCGTCACCGTCGTTATTATCATCACCATCCCTATCATTATCACCATCATCACCATCATCACTATCACTGTGACCTTCACCGTCATCACCATCAGGAAGAGGAGGGGCAGGCGTGGGGGCTGGGAGCATAGCTTAGGGCCTGGCGGCATAGGCCTTCGATCTCCGACTGCGGGCACCCGTCCTCCTAACGGCACCAGGGGGCCATGGAGGCTCGTGAGCAGGGGCATGGCATGGCAAAGTCTGCGTTTTAGAAAGATCGCTCCTGAAGTGCTCGTGGACACGTTTGCAATGAGGAGGACGCCGTTCTGTGGTTGACGCTAACCCACTTTTGCCATTTCTGCACAACGAGAACTTCACTAACAAACAGCTGTGTGTGCGGTTGTGCTGGGACTGTGTTGCTACTGCGCTCTGAAGCTGCGTCAGTGCCCTGGAAGCAGCTGGCTGTGCTTCAGGTCTAGCGGTGGCATGGTGCCTTGTGTGTTTCAGAGCGTACGTGATACA
>PVKM010052233.1:0-10287 GCA_004027735.1 Carollia perspicillata
AAAGCCCCCGACAGTCTGTGTTGCTCAGTCCAAGGCCAGAAGCTTTAAGGTGTCCTTACGATTGAGCGGAGACAAGATGCCTTTCAGAAAGCCAGAGGACCCTTGCAGGTCAGGTTTCCTGAGAAGGGGGAGAACTCTGTGCTCACCAAAGCTTCAAGCTTCTCAGTAGAGGTACCCATCATGGCAGCCACAGGTGTCTTTTGGGCTGGAAGGCTCTAAGCCTTAGAAAGTTAAAGCCCAAGCAGCCAACCACCCTTCAGAGCTCTTCTGAGATGGGTAGCACTCATTCAAGCCAGCAAGTGGTGCTTCTGAGGCATCCGCTGGGAGCTCTTTGGGTGGTCACTGCAGAGGGGAACACCCTGGAAAAGTGTTTACCCTTACGCATATTCAGTTGACATGAAAAAAGAAGGAAGTCTCCCAAAGTCAGCTTCACATTCTTTCAGCGCTGCTCCCAGAGAAGTCTGTCTGCAAAGGCGTGATGTTGTGGTCATAGCCGGCATACTCGGAGGTGCCGGTACTGGCCAGCTTGAGCTGCTGGGCAGCGTGGGTCAGCTGGAATGCGGCGTCTGGGTGGGCCGTGTCAGGCAGCAGCGTGCATTCCCTTTCCAGCATGTCCGCCACGCCCTTGAGCAGGTCCAGGAAACCAAAGGCCAGGGCAGCCTTTCGTAAACGGTTCAGCTCCTGCAACCACAGCAACAAAACGATGTTCCTAAAATGCATTTTCCTTGTCACATACTTTTTTTGGACAATAAATGGATGTTTTTAATTCAAAGGTATAACTGGATACGTAGACTTGTTTGCAGCCATTATTGTGAAATGCTTTTTAAGAAAATACAATCAACTCTGCAAATAGCAGACACATACCTCAACTATGATGAACTAATTTTTGGTGGATAATGTATATGATTAGGCAGAAATAGGTAAACTCACTTTGGTAGATTAACTATTAAATTCTCGCTCAAAACTCCATTTGTGGTTCTCACTTCTTGGCTGATCTCTATTCCCACTTTGTCTTCTACCACCTTGTTGACTTCCCGACCCACTGCCCAGGCGACTCTGTCTACCTGACCAGCCAGTCCAGCCACTTGACCAATCCATGTCTGGAACTGTCCAAGTGCTCAGCTCAGAATAAGTTTTCCTTGACCCCGAACTCGAGTGAGTGTTTTTATATAAGAACAAAGGGTTGTACAGAGATGCCTGTGACGAAGGCATGAGGATGTGACTGAGAAGCGGTTCCTCCCCAGGCGAGGAGGAAGCCAGGTAAGAAACACAGCTGACGGACGCACAGGTCGTCACCACCTCAGCAGGAGCAGGTCGGCCAAACGCGGTGATGCACTTCGCATACATCACTTCATTTACTCCTAACTAAGGAGGGTGACTTTGGTTACTTTTCCTCTGTTACTCGGCTATGGGAAAGGCTCGTCCCAAACCTCACAGGGCTCTTAAACCTCGGGTGCCTCTCTGGTTGGGCCTCAGGCTGGATGCCAGTGAACATGTTTGGAGGAGGCTCTGGAGGGGTCAGGAATTCTGACCTGAAAACCGTCACAAAAAGAAAGGTAGGGTGGCCAATGGGAGCAGAGAAGTAGGAAGTGCCCCATCAACCCCGTAGCAGTGTGATCTGGGCAAGTTGTGCGGCCTCTCTGGGTCTCAATGGCCTCATGTACAAAAAAGAGGAAACCTCTTCCCTGCCCACTGCTGGGGCTGATGCAATCGCCTGGCAAAGGCCCTTTCCAGCTTTGATACGTGAGATTATATAAAACCAGAATAGAGAAATGGGCTTCCTGACTGACCGCTGTTAACAAGGGAAAAGTTCAGAAGGCCAACGTACAAGTGTGTCAGCCTGAGTAGACGGCTGACGAGTGTGAGGAGAACGCTCTGCAGGGAGGCGGACAAGGCCTGTGTGAGTTACAGGTGTCAGTCAGGAGGGCCTGGGGCCAACCATCTGTCTTTGTGAACTCTGATTAAGGTCGTTCTTGCTTGGTTTCACCAGCCCACTACATAATTAGGTTTGAACACAGCAGTGACATAAAGGCAATGAAATAACATCCAGCCAAAGTAGCACGTATGTTCTCTGGGAGAAATGCTAGCCTGGGGCGGGCTGTGTGCCCACATTTTCAGATTAGGAAACTAGGACGAAACCGACAGCACAGCACACCTCACAATGCCCCTTCTGTAATTGGATCTCGCCCAAACACCAGAAGGACGAGAGAAATGGGTGAGCTTAAGTGCCCCGCACTCCACCGTAGCCCTTGTCACTTTGTTCCCTCCACCCATGGTTCTGGATTGGCTAGGTAGGGTTCCTGAGGGCCATCTGTTTGCAACTCATAAATGTGCAATTTGAGAAGTCATTCTGGGAAGCAGCTTTTCTCGTACAGTAAGAATGTTCTGGGCAATCACTGTCCCAGAAAGCCACATACAGTGATGGCCCTAGGTCAGGCTGGACGGATGCTCACATGGGATGGTGAGAAGGGTCAAGGGCGATGAGGGTTAAGGTCCTTTCAGCCCCTTCCCTTAGCCTGTCACAGCTGCACCAACACTGAGAGGCCCTTCGGCACAGAACCAGGCTGTTTAATTCTTGGACTTCAGGGCAAAAAATGGATCTATCGCTTCTACTAACTTTACTGATAAAAAATACTGAGGTGGAAGCATGCACTTCTAACCCCTGTCCATGCTCACTCTGCTACCTGACACGGACGACGGTGAGCCATTTATTTTCGGCAAACTTCCCAGGAGTTTCCACTGTAATTCGAATGGTCTCACCTTATAGAATGTCTGTGTTTTTTCAGGTAGTTTCCTTGCATTTCTTAAAATCTTCTGTACATCTGTCTATCAAGGGAAAAAATAATTCCACATTAGAATTCTGTGGTAAAGGGGAAGGAATACAAAAGGATGGCTCTAAATGTTTAAAGCAGTGACAACAGGAACAGAGTGACAGTGGCAAAATGAGGATCCCTTCCGAGTTAATGTCACTGTTCTGTTCAACGTTAGTACGGCACCTCCCTCCTTCAAAGTGCTTGGTAATAAATCCCTTGGTTACAGAAATGAACTTGTCACACAAAAACTCACCCAACAATCATGTATACATACCCAGCTGCTTTTTTTTTTAAGATTTTATTTTATTTTTCTTTAGAGGGGAAGGGAAGGAGAGAGGGAGAGAAACATCAATGTACGGTTGCCTCTTGTGCGTCCCCTGCTGGGAACTGGCCCACAACCCAGGCATGTGCCCTGACTGGGAATCGAACTGTGATAGTTTGATTCCCAGGCCCGTGCTCAATCCACTGAGCTACACTAGCCAGGGCCCCAGTTGCTTTTTTAATGAGGGTGCCAAGACCATTCAATGGGGATAAGAACAGTTTCTTCAACAAATGGTATGGAAGAGCCACATACATAAAAGAATGAGGTAGGACCCCTACTTCATACCATATACAAAAAAGTAAATAAAAATGGGTCAGAGCTAAAACTATAAAACTCTTAGAAGAAAACAGGGCAAATCTTTATGTCCCTGGATTTGGCCATGATTTCTTAGTTATAACAGCACAGCAACAAAAGAAAAATTAATCTGATGAATGTTCACAGCAGCATCACTCAGAACAGCAAGAATGCAGGAACAACCCAAATGCTCATCAACCGAATGACGCGGCAAACACGACGCGGCGTCGTTAGACACCAGAGCATTTCTCAGCCGTGGAGGGGCGTGGAGCACCGACACAGGCTGCCACGCGGATGAGCACTGAGAGCATTATGCCCAGTGGGGCCCAACAGAAAGGCCACATATTATACGACGCATTTGTAGAAAATATCCACGGTAGGCAAATCCACACAGACAGAAAGCAGATCAGTGGTTGTTGCCAAGGACTGAGGGGCAATGGGGAAATAAAGTGATTTGCTTAATGGGTACAGGGTTTCCTTTTGGGGTGATAAGATGTTCTGGAACTAGATGGCAGTGATGGTTGTGTAACATGTGATTGTACTAAATGCCACTGACTTGTATGTTTTAAAATGGTTGAAGTGGTAAGTGTTATGTGTATTTCACAATAAAAAAATACACTCAGACTAAAATAAAAATTTTAAAATAATTTCAGAAAAATTCAAAAAAAAAGAAAAAGAAAAATTCTGGCATCCTTCCAATAGGGAAGTGCTGGGGTCGGGGACAGCAGAAAAGGGGCAAAACCTGATTTTCCAACAGAGAAAGAGACCCCATCCCCTCAGTCACGGCAGGGTGTCCAGTCTCCATGAAAAGGGGGCAAGGAGAGACCACGCCCCCAATAGGAGCCACTTCTGTTGTCAGGTGGCCCGATGCCGCCTCCTCTGCCTGGGGCTGGACTCATTGGAGGAGCAAAGGAAAAAAAGGTACTCCGATGAGAAACAAGACTCAAAAGTGATTTTTAAAATAGGAAGAAGAGATGTCACCTGAGTGCCTTGTGTGAAAGTAGCATGCCTCAGTCACAGTGTACGCTCAGCTTCCCGGGAAAGTGTCTTTGTGGAGTTGCAGTGTAAAAGCTATGGTTTGGGCTCTACTGTGGGGTGGAATAACCGCACGAAGGTTTGTACATCTTTCTCAAGATTGTTTTAAAAGATAACACCCATTACATCAGTCAATACCTCAAAATTCCACGCCGGGAAAACGGGTCTCCCTAGAAGAATGGGCCCGCTTCCTTTATCAGACACGTGACCTACACAACAGAAAACCCTCCATGCTTCTTTTTTGACCTTGGTACGAGAAAGCTCAGAGCCAAACTGCTCAAATACAGTTATCATTTTGCCTTGGCTTCCTGGCACAATTGTCTCCCCTCTTCCTCTAGGTTTTGTATTGCTCTAAATTTTGTAAAAAGTGATTTTGCTATATACGTTTTATACTGTAGGTTACCTCAAATCTTTTTTGGAAATAATGACAAACATTAGAAATAAATGAATTACTAAATATGAAAGGAAAGGAAAATCAAATCAAATGTCTGCTGGCCTGCCAGAATTCCTCCTGTCCCGGGGAAAGCGAAGAACGGCGATGTTACCTGCAGGCCACTGGGTTTGATCCAGACAGTTACGTTCTGGGCGTAACTGCGTTTGTTCTTGGGCTGCAGGGGGAATGGGCTCTTATTGTCGTCCTCACCGTAAGGGTTTTCTTTTGCATCTTAAAAGAAAAAGACATTCTTGAAATGACATCTGGCAAACACAATCAATTACATTTCCAATTAGGCTAGAAGCTCTTTCAATCACTCAATCTTCTATATCCTGTTACTTCCCTAATTAAGAAAATTCATTAGGTTAGGTTGGAGGAGTTGTTCTTAATAAAAAGCCACAGATGGAAGAGATCAATCAACCAACTAAGGCTCATGTAAGTGAAAAACAGCTTCATGTTTTTAAAGAAATAAGCTTCAGTTATTTGCTTTATAAATTAAAAGTCAGAGAAGTTAAAACTAATACAGTATTTTTAAAAAATAAACAAGCATATTGAAATTCTGTAAGTTTAGTCTAGTGCTCTCTTAGAGAACTTTCTGAGACAGAACGGCAGCCACTAGCCCATGTGGCCTGAACACTTTCATGCAGCTAGTAGACTGAGGTAGTGAATTTTAAATTGTTTATTTTAATTAAATAGCCTCAGGTGGCAACTGGATTGACAGCATAGGCACAGGCACTGAAATAATTTAAAAGGAAAATCATATGTAGCCAAGTTAAGAAAAAGGAGAAGGGAAGAAATACTTTTTGGTGAAACATACCCCACCATATTGTGGCTTATTAGTTTACTGCTTTCAAGGAATTAAAGCCATAGTAGCCACGCGGATAAAGAAGGATTCCTGTTTTCCTGCCTGCTTCCTGAGCCAGTGAAACTCTGCCACAAACTTACAAAGCATATTTACACCTCCTGACTTACTCTATCGTTATTATTACCACCTTCTGGGGCAGACAGAGCAGGAATCATTCCCAAGCAGCCAGGGGCTTCATCCTTGCCCAGATGTTCACATTGAAAACTGGGATTAGCCAAATTTCTCTAACTGAGTAGGAAGCTTTCTAGCCCTGATTTGGTCACTGATTTAAACGCCTCACACTGGCCCCAAACTACCTGTCAGTCCTCCCTCCTGACCCCTCCAAAAAGTACCGACCCAGTTTTCCAGACATATTTCCATGAACACCCGTCTCTATATAAACCTTTCAAGTCAGGCCAGATTCCAGCAGTCCTTTGCCACGCAACATGCTCCCTCCCTGCTCCCCTGCCACCATGTCTGTCACCTCCCCTCCTGGAATGCTTTCCTCCCTCACCCATTTGTTCCCTTGCTCACGTTCTCATTTATCATCTGCAGGAAGACCCCACTATGTAGCAGGTGCTATGCTAGGAAGTGTGGCTAGAGAAGATATTTTTCTGGCCTCAAGAATCTTATAAAAAATGTTTATTAAATCCCAACTATACACCATACACTATACATATACGACTTCTCTCTTTAGAGCAATCGTGGAGGGTAGGTATTGTTAGTCCCATTAAAGAGGAGAAAACTGAGGCTCAGAGAGGTTGGACCTCCCAGGTTTTCGCAGTGACTCAGCTGGGCCTGGTGCCAATGCCAACACTTTTTCTATCACACAGCACAGATGCGCCTCACCTACCCAAATTTACTTACGTTCCAGGTCCAGATCCTACACTCTGCCTTCAACATGAAGTCTGTCCCCGGTTTTTCTGGCAGTGATTTGTCTAGACCCTTCTATTCTACAGCACTCAGGACTGGTATCAAACATTCCAACATCTAATCATTGTCCATCGTATACGGTCTCTGATTGTTTAGAACCTACCTGTGGTAACTGGCTTAGCAGACAGAAAATACTGCATTTATGACAAAAGAACAGGAGACTCTTAGAAATACAAAACATGGTAACAGAAATTTAAAAATAAACAGTGGCAAGATAAAAGTTGAAAATACTTCCCAGAAGATAGAATAAAAAGAAAACAACAGAAAAATGGGGAGGAATAGAAAAAATTCACAAACACAAACACAGATCATAAGTATATGTTCTAGAAAGGAAGAGGAGAGAGCACAGAGAGCAGAAAACCAAAGACATAATTCTCCTCCCCAGGACTGAAGAGCACGAACTGCCAGATGGGAGGGCCACCGAGGGCCCATCGCAGTGGACGAAGAGATGGACAGGTAGGCACGTCATTCTCAAAGTCCAGAACAGCAGCAACACAAAGAAGAGCCTCAAGGAGCGCAGAGGACACACAGGTCAGGCCAACGCCCAGGAGTCAGCGCGACACTGCCTCCCAGGAGCAGCCCTGGAAGCCAGAAAAGACAACAGAGCAAAGCTTCCAAACTCTGAGGGAGAATGATTCCCAACCCAGAACTCCGCTTCGAACCAAACTGTCAATCATGTGTCAGAGATGAAATATAGACATTTCTAAATACGCAAGATTCCAAACACTCACTTCCCAGGTACCCTTTTCTCAGGAAGATTCATGAGTCGGGAGATCCACAGGAGAGACGTGAAGGGAAGACGCAGAGTGACCACTATGCAACGGGCTGACAGAAGCACCAGGCCATTTCATGAGACAAGAGGAAGAAAGGCGATTTTAAGGGGGAAAAGAAAAGAAACGGACAACATCCCTGAGGACTGTATCTTAGTTAGGTAAAAATTAGTGAGAGGTACACAGGAAACAGCAAAGAAAAAAGAAAAGAGAGCAGAGGAGGCTGGGAGGCAGCCCGAGGGGAGGGCCGCACTGCTCTGCGTGGATTCCACCCAGCCTGGCTGCCCAGCTCTTTCCTGAACGTCTTGGAGGAACCTCAGTGCCTTCCCAATACAGCCTTTTTCTAATTGAGGTTAGAATACATTTATCTTTCCGGTTAGGAAAAAAGAAAGAAACTCATTTAAAAAAGTAGCAACTAGGACAAAGGGGCAAAGAGTTGCAAAACAAAGGAAATGTAAGTGGTATTCCACGTGGCTTAGTTGTAAATAACATTTACATTACCTTACAAGGGCAGTACAGATTTAGCCAGAAAGAGCACTACAACCACACTGCAAGGGTAGAGGAAGGAACAAATGTGCTTTTCGGTGGTAGGCGGGTAAAAATGGTAGTGGTAAGAAAGCAAAGTAGTACTCCTTAAGTTAAAAAACGCCACTTACAATGAAAAGTCAAGAAACAGCTATACAGTTCCTTAGAAATGTAAGTAAATACAAAGGAAACAAAAGCTGAAAGTGGCCGTCTCCAGGAACAGAATCAGCAGTAGGAGGGACAGGCGAAAGTAACCCTGTGCTGCATGCTTTGCTTTGATGAATAGAAACAGCAGGATTCACCATTATTATGTGTCTCCCGTGTCAGGGATGTTACACTTATTCCCTCAATAAAGTCTCTGAACAGCCCTCTGAGGCAGGTTTTTTACCAATCATGACTCGTCACAGTAGGGACAACGCCAGCCTGGCGGGACTGCTGTGAGGTTCAGAGAGGTGACGCGCTCCACTGTGCCCAGCAGGAAGCCCCGGCAGCAGCCTCAGACCACGATCACCTGGATGTGTGCACGTGCGCACTCAAGTAGGCGTAAGGACACAGGGACAGAGAGTAAGAGGAGAATTTCTGAGAGTACGACTCTCCGAAAGCTGCCGGACGATGACAGCTGCACGTCCTGAGATCGCCGGCGGGGACCCCGCACCCCTACTGCAGCGCTGCCACCCGACTTGGTGACGGGGCTTTGGGTGCTGCTCAAGGTCAAGGTGGCTTTCCCTGGGATATTTTCCAACTCCAGACAAATACTAATGTGCATGCTGAAGAAATCAGTTTTTCTTACCCAAATGAACTGATATAATGTATTTGAAACACTGGAAGCAGAACTTTTTAACAGACTGCTCTGAGAAAAAAAAGACTCAGAAACTTTTTATAAAAAAGCATTTGCTAAAGCAAGTGAGAAATCTGATTTTTAAATTAGGCAAAATGACTTTAGAGAGAAATTCTAGCTTCCAAGCTACCGTATCTTTCCACCACTTTGTAAAATTCATCCTCTTTGCAGATAAGCTGCAAAGTATATCTACATAAAAAGACATATGAAAAATATAAAATAATTTAAGTTTTTTATTTACCAAAAATTCTAGTATTTTTTCAAGAAGGAACTCAACAATAGTATCCTTAATAAGAGCAGATCCACACTCTTTAAAAATCAGTAACTGCACTTCCAGCCAGGATGGAGACATGTAGGTCTACGCACTGTGCCTCCTCGCACAACCAAAATTAAGGACAACAAAAACTTAGAAACAAAGAAACACCAAGAACTGACAGAAAGTTGAACTGTACGGAAGTCTGACAACCTTTCATCCAGACCAGTAAGAGCGACAGAGTTGGCGGCCAGCAGAGAGGGGTCGAGGCAGGAAAAGGTGGTGGCTGTTGGCCCCGGGTGCAGGATGGCAACGAGCAGACCCAGTGAGGCATGCAAGGCGGCTGGCTGACTGTGGTCACACATTCGTGCGCCGATAAACCAGGCGAAAACAGGCAGTGAGACAGACTTGCAACCCAGGACCCCAGCGCCACGAAATAAAGCCTAAAAGCACCGATTGAAAACACTTGTGGGAGTCTCTCCCAGCCCCACAGGTGAGTTTGTTAGAGAGACCCACAGGGTCCTAGAACATACACAAGCCTGGGAACCAGCACCAGAAGAGCCCAGTTTGCTTGTGGGAAGTGGCAGAGGGACTGAAATCTGAGAGAGAGTGGAGCAAGCGCCACTGGTCCCTCTCTGACCCCACCCCCACAGACAGCGTCACAACCCAGTAACTGGGCTGCCCCGCCCTGATGAACATCTAAAGCCCCGCCCCTCACTACATAACAGGGGTGACCAGACGCCCCCTGCAAAAAAAAAAAATGGCTCAAATGGAAGAACAGATCAAAGCCCCAGAGCCAATAGATCTAAGTGACCAAGAGATAGCCAACCTATCAGATGCACAGTTCAAAACACTGGTGATCAGGATGCTCACAGAATTGGTTGATTTTGGTCGCAAATTAGATGAAAAAATGAAGGCTATGCTGAACGAAATGAAGGGAAATGCACAGGGAACCAATACGATGGGAAGAAAACTGGGACTCAAATCAATGCAGAGATGAGAAGGAAGAAAGAAACAATCAAACACAAGAATGAAGAAGCAAGAATTCAAAAAAATGAGGAGAGGCTTAGGAACCTCCAGGACATCTTTAAACTTTCCAACATCCGAATTATAGGGGTACCAGAAGGGGAAGAGGAAGAGCAACAAGTGGAAAACTTATTTGAACGAATAATAAAGGAGAACTTCCCCAATCTGGCAAAGGAAATAGACTTCCAGGAAGTCCAGGAA
>PVKM010052234.1:0-10288 GCA_004027735.1 Carollia perspicillata
TTTCTGACCCCTATATCACTTGAGTTATTTTCTCTCCAACTGAGTCTAATTTGCACTGAAGCCTTAATTTGGAGTATTTATTTCTCTGTTGATTTTCCACTTGAGTCTGGGGAAGTTGTATGTCTGCTATCTTCTATAATTCTGCATTTTATCATCTAATTTCTGAAACTTACATTAGTTTCACTGCTTCAATACCTGTATTTCCTATTGACCTGCTTCTATTTTTTCTCTTGGTTTCTGGCCAGTTTATGCCATTTTTGCCTGTTATTTTTTTTTATTCTGGGTCACACATTCTTTGTGTGTGATAAACTACAAAAACAATTGAGGATTTGGATAATGTCATATTCTCCAGAGAACATTTACTTTAGTCTCTTGAAAAAAGTTAGTTTGGAGGAAGATTACATTAATATAATCATAAACTAAGTCAATTCAAAGCTGTGATTTTCTCTCTTTATTACTATTGTATGCATGCTCATTAGGGATTTAAATGAATTAGTTAAAATATTTTATATGTTCTTAAAATCTAAGAGGGAGACAGGGTTTGGATTGTGGGTATCTAAAAAAAAAAGACAATTGCTCACCTAGCATATTATCTACAAATGTGAAGTCTGGGAAAGTGTGTACAAGGTCTGTTCAGAAAGTATCCAGCCATGTACTATGAAAAATAGGGACATTTATTAAAAAAGATACAAGATACAAGTCTCCTTCATAGTTGGCACCTTGGGACCTCAATCAGTTCTCCAAGCCTCTCTTTCACTGTTTAAGACACTCTGAAAAATATTCTGTTGGAATCACCATCAGCTGCCCCATCATATTTTCCTGAATCTCATCAACAGTCTGATATTTCTTCAATTTTAAAGGTGATTTCAGTTTTGGTAAAAGCTGGGAGTTACAGGGTGCCAAATCTGGTACATTGATAGGGGCAGTTTGAACCAAGTCATTAGCAACTGCAGCACGATGTTTCTTCTGCTCTGGTAGCAGAAGCTGCAGAACGAATTTTGCCATGAAATGTTTCATGCCAAGATGCTGTGTCAAAATCTCAGACACAGTGGTTTTTGGAATCCCCAGATCAGCTTCTAGTTCTTGCACTGTCAGCCACAGATCTCTGTTGATTGCAGCCCACACACATTCAGCATTCTCAGGTGTTCTGCTTCTTGCAGGCCTTTCAGAATGTGGATCACTTTCAACAGATTCTTGACCATCTTTGAAGCATTTGTGCCACACTTTTATTTGTACTGCACTCATTGCATCCTTTCTAAAAGCCTTCTGAATCATCTGAATAGTATCCATAGAGGAATGTTAAAGCTTAACATAAAATTTGTTGTAGATTCATTGCTCTATTTGCTCAGTCATTTGGAATGTGAGGGCCACACAGTGCAATGCTCACCTAATGACTAGTACAGTGAAGTCCTCATTGTTCATGCATGCATACTCCAGTTCACTCTACTTGGTTGCCAGGTTACATTGATGTCCCACAAACCATTCTCAAGGTTATATTAACAATGCCTGGACATTTTCCGGACAGACCTTGTATTCTACCAGGTCTCAAATGTAAGTCTAGTTAAGAGTATAAAAAATATTTGATCTGTTCAGGAATAACTTAAGAATAATGATTTTGATAACTTGACATATTCATCAAAAATGTGATTCCAGATTTTATGGTAGAAGAATAATAGAAGAAATCCTTGTCATTTTTATTTTTCTAACTGTGAGATTCAAGTAATACAGTTAAAACAGAGAAAATGCACATTGGTTCTGGAGCATAAATATAGGTTAATAATAGGACCTAGAGCCATAAATACTAAAATCCCTCTAAAAAGGACTATGTACAATCCACATTTACATTCAACATTACACGTACCATTTCCAAGAGCCTAGGGCCCAAGTGGGGCTCATCTGTGAACCCAGCATTAAGAATTTCAGCTCTAGAACAAAGAAAATTTGTTTTTTATCTTAAAAAAATGGACAAAAACAGACAACATTGTAGTTTCAAGAAATGTTTTCTTATTCAACGCTTCTTAATTACATGTGTCACGGAACCCATATTCCATATTTTCCCTTTTATTTTACTATAGAATTGACAGTTGAGAGTCACTAATCATAGAGGATGAAAAACTCATTTAACCTTTGGATTTAAAAATATACTAACACAACAATAGTAGACATCAATTCTGCAAGCACACATACTGACAGAGGGACACCTATCTTCCCGCAAATACTTTCAGACAAGAAGGGGAGGGCTGGAGCAACCACCCTAGAGCACAGTAGCAAACGATATGCATAAAGCTGTGCCCTTCTCACAGATAGTCCTCGTCAGTTCCACGTAGTAATTTCAAACATTTAAATTAGATGTACACACTTAGAAACTGGGAAATTTCATGTAAATTCTATTTCTGTCTCTTCAGAAGGTACAGGCATTTCATGTATACTTCTTTGTAGCAATAATCAATCAGGGCTGAATAGCCACTACCTCTTTTCCCAGTTCCCTGAAATCCCCATGAATGCCTGCTTCATGGTTTCACTCTTTTCTAAATATGTGGCTGGCTTTAGGAGGCATTGGAACTTGTGACCCATGATGGTCAACCCCTGAGTAAATGAATGTTGACCCAGTATCACAGAACACTCTCTGCCGAGCAAATCTGCTTTTCCCATTTCCCTCCAGCCTCTAAAATTATACCCCGCTCCTTGATGGGAGATTCCAAATGCATCTCAGTCTCCCCGAATTCATCTCCACTCAATTTTTTCCAGATAACTTCCAGCTGACCTCCCACCATGCTCTTGCAAAGAACAAAACTTCCTAAAAGAATGGGGGAAATACTGCTGTTTGTGACAGATGGATGGATCTTGAGAAAAATCATGCTATGCAAAATAAATCCAACAGAGAAAGTTACAAATCATATGCTTCCACTCATATGAGGTATAAAACTGAAAGCAACAAATGAACCAACAAAAATTCATAGACACAGAGAACAGTACAGTGGTTACCAGAGGGAAGGGGAATGAGGGGGCAGTAAAGGGTAAAGGAGGTCAAATATATAATAATGGAGGAAGATATGACTTCGTAGGTGTTGGGCACACAATGCAACATACAGTTGATGCTTCGTTGAAATGTATGCTTGAAATCTCTATAATTTTATTAACTAGCATCATCCCAATAAATTTAACTAAAAAAATGGAGGACTGTACCTGGAATGCTAACCTTACAGTTAACAATTTCCATGGTGCTCCCATTTCTCTACACCACATTTTTCTTTCCCTGTTTTGTTTTTGTTGTTAAATGTTGACCTGCATTAGAAGGGTTAGTACACTTCATTGGGATACTTAGTGCTGAAAGTCATGTCTGAAAGGACTATATTTCTCAGTGAAAATGTCTTAGAGATCATGGTTAGTATCTGTAGCAGAGCTGGGTCAAAATTAACATATTACAAGAGCTGATGTCAGCCTGGGTGGCAAACTTTCCACAAGAAAGGGCAGGCCGAAAGGTCACGCTCATCAGCTCATACCACAGAGAATTGCAGAATCCTAACAGATGACTTCTTCTTTTTATAAATAACAGTCACTGATTTCCTCTTGCTATGTCCACAACCCCCTCATGCTCACACACAGGACTCACACACATACCACTCCCCCCGCAGTCCACACTTAGTTTCTTTTCTATCTGTTTCTGTGATTTGATTTCCTTGAGTCAGTACCTAATTTGGTTAAACATGTGTTACATTGTGCTACTTTGTGTGTGTATATTTGCTTGCTCTGATGGAAATGATTGTTTAAATCATTATCAAGTCACTAGTCCAGACCTCAGTGATGATGGCAGTTAGTAACGCAGAGTTCTCATCTGCAATACATCCCATGTGATCTGGGCCTACGGCATGATCTCTGCCTGTGTCTGTGGCATGAAACTTCTTTACCACCTCACCCCCTTATGTAAATACCACAGAAGTACTTCCCTATTTCAGCCACCAAATTACAGGCTGTGGTCCCACGTTGCACATCTCAGCCCACAGCCCATGGGTGGGATTGCCGGAGTGTCTTGGGCCACAGGTTGCTGTAGAGAAAGATGCTCAGTGGATCCCGTACTCAACCACAAAGCTGAGCCTGGCTTGGGCACTCAGTCAGCATGATGTCAAAATGACAGGTTATTTTCTGTTACCTGTCAGCTGCTATCGGCTATATTAACCCCGAGGCTGGTGAATGAACTTGATCACTAACAAGGCTGTTGCACTAATCCTTCCAGGTGAGAGTTCAGCATCTCTGAGAGCCAAGCTCTGTCCTCAGAGAACAAAAGATGAAGAGAATTTAAGGCACTTGGCCTCGGGCCTGGGCCTTTTTTCCCTTTCTTCACTGGCTCCAGCCTCACCACCAGAGAGCACATCACACCTCCAGTTAGAAGAGTAAAAGGTGCAGCAACTAGACAACACTTCAATCTTCTGGGATCTCAGAGTGTTGCAGAACTTCATGTCACCAGACAAAGCATTAGCTCAAGCTACCCAAAGAAAGACATTTGATTTTGCAAAAAGCTATCTTTCTCAGTGAGGTCCCACCCTTTGTCCCAAACCACCACCACCATCAACTTATATTGTCCTGTGTCTCTAAATCACTGTTCTCTCTGTCTCTCTGTCTCTCTCTCTCTCTCTCTCCTCTCTCATTCCCTTTCTTCCTCCTTCTTTACAAAACATGCTGTCTTTCAATTAACATAGTGGTGACCTATTGTTACCCGTTACCATGCTAATCCTGAGCTGGTGTGAAATTACTTTATAATAAACACTATGGAGTTCTGACTTTCAATTAATTTTGCACATGCTGTGCTAAATCAGATTAGCTCTACCCCCAGCACCACCACGTTTGACCACAGACGTAATTCTTTCCTTATAATGAAATGGAGGATTAATTTATATGAAGCATATCTGTACACATTTGCAACTAAATGTAAAGATAGACTTTGTGTCATATTTGCAGTATGCACAGGGCTGGCTGGGTCTAATGCAGACTCTCTGAGATGATTAGTTTCTTGTGTTCACTGGGGTGGGGAAAGATATTGCCAGTTGTTGTTGTTTCTGTGTTAAATTCTAACTAAATGCCTCCAGGAAGAATAAGCAAAGAAATGCTCACATATGCCACAGTGCTGAGAGAGTGGCGACTCCTCCTGTAAATCGTACAATGCCGCATTAGGAGAAGCTGAAGGAAAATGTAAACACTCTGAAATGGAAACAATAATCATTAATACTAAATTGATTGGTGTTCTGCCTGGCTGTGCACGCTGACATTCATCCTGAATGAATGGGGGGAGGGTAGCTTTCTAAATGACCGTTAAAATGAGGGGATTTGATGACAATTTCAAGGAAATGATGGCTTGTGCCTTTTTAAAACTAATATAGCCCCTGCACTAAATTATATTTTGGTGAAATAATTATTTTCCTCTCGGAAACTCATTATTAGAACGGAGTGATGGAAGATGAATGTAGGCACATACTAAGTGAACAAATTCGTGTTAAAAAAATTAATCATACTACCCCGATGCTGGGCTATATTTTTTCTTCTGTCAGTCTCCAGTGTATTTCATTCAGCTCTTTTATTACTACAAAATATTGATAGAAAAATTTCCCCAACACATATTTTCTTTTTGACACCAAATGAGAAAAACTGCCAGAAGAACTAAAGGTATGGCACACATTAAAGATAAATGTGTACTTAGCAAATCCTTTAAACCAATCTTTTGTTAACCACAGAAGAAATAAAATCTTGTTTAGCGTTGCAATAATGAAAATACTTACCATTGACTTATTTTTAGATGGACTAAGCAAAATATGCTGGGCAAACACTGGCAATGTATTCATTCATCTAACAGGTATTTATTTGAGGCCAGCTCTGTGCCAACCACTGCTTTAAGTATAACTGGTAAGACAGGGAACGGAGTGCCCTCCCCTCATGAAGATCCCCGCCTAGGGAGATGCGGGCTTGAAACAACAGAGCCCTTCACCAGCATCGTGGGCACTCGGAACCCTTCCTCTGCGCACGCCCCTGTGCCGAGTGCTTTCCTGTTAAATATTTCAGCCCTCATGGTTAATACTTTCCCTCTAGGTTATTATTACACATATTTCATATGAGTAACTAAATCTTTGAAGTTAAGTAATTTTCCCTAATCCCACAGATACCAAGTGGCAGAGCTAGAATTCAAAACTGTGCTATACTGCCTCTGACATCCTCTGTCTCAAAAGCGTGCATCCTCATCTTGTATTTGTCCGAATTTTATTTTTCACACTATGATGGGTAAAAATGGGGCAGAAGGCACAATCCCTCACCTAAGGAGACTTCTAGTCAATTGGGAGAAAATTGCACATTTATGAGATAACTATTCTCAAAATTTCTTCGTGGCAGAAAAATTTATCGTCCGTGGACCTGAAGCATGCATTTTGTTGCGGGAATGAGGTAGAATTATTTGCTGACATTTATCTCTGTTTGAATAGCACATTCAACTTCTACAACTTTATTCATTGTAGAATGCATTATTAATTTAATAGAAGCCTTAGAGAAAAGCTGAAATAATTTGGCATTAAATGTGGCCATTATATGCCGTACAATGTGTCCTGATTTGAGTTCCCTGGAATGGTGAGAAGCTCGACTCAGAGCTGAGGATGTGCAGCAGCATAACAAAGATTTGTTCATTCGAGGTTTAAATGACTTCACCTTGAAACTGTATGGACCGAGCACATTTTATTTTTATGTTCTATTTTCTATTATAGTTGATATTTCATATCATTTTATATTAGCTTTGGCTGTATAGCATAATGGTTAGACAATTATATAATTTACAAAGTGACCCCCCTTGTCATGCAGGTGCCCACCTGGGCCCATGCACAGTTGTTACAATATTATTGACTACACTCCTTATGCCGTACTTTACATCCCATGACTATTTTGTGAATTAGTAAAGTGGAGGACAATAGAGGTAGCTGGACCTAGCACACTTTAGAAGAGATTTTCTGGATTACTCTAGTAATCTCTTTTATGGTATTATTAAATTTTGTTACTTGCATTTTCTAGATATTTTATCCAAGTTTTTCTAACATATTATCATTAATGCAATCAAAATACATCTTTATAATTCATTTTATCTTGACAACTTCAGTTACTTCTAGTGTCTAACAGTTTTCCCCTATTTTTGTGCTTTGTTCTCACTTGGTTGGATTCACTAGTATCTTATCTCCCTTATTGCTCTCCTGCTTATCTTCTTTGAGAGTCTCCAAAGAACCATTGCATTCAAACGGCCAATTCTTACCTTTGTTTTTCAGTGCTAGTGTTTTGTGTTTATTAACTGATTTTTGCTTTAGGTATATTTTTCTTCTTTTTATAATTTCTTGGATTGAATGGTAATTTGTAACTTTTCCTCTTTAAATACCATAAATTTTCCTCCTTGGTTGTATCTCATGATTATTTTCCTAAGGATTCTGTACTTTAAGCAGTTTCGAGTTCCTCCTTTCCCTAAAACATTTTAGGATAATGTTTTCCAAATAATTCAGATTTTTCTCAGTATATTTATACTTTCAGTAGTAATTTTCAGTTTTAATAGAAAGCAGTTCAGAATGTTGTCTAATAGTCAAGAAGGTACTTGAAATAACGTGCATTTGCAGTTTGTATAATGTAAAGTTTACTGAATATCACATTAAACAGTTTGGCTCTCATTCAGATTATCTGTGCCCTCACTGTTCTGTGAGTCTTTTATCTGAAAGTAACTGAGAACATTGTCTAAGATCTTCTCATGCTCCTAAATCATATTTCTGTTCATTCTTTTTCTTACAGTTGCAGTGGTTTTTGGTTTTAAATTTCAATACTATGTTAATCAAGACATAAATACTCATGGTAGTTGTCTTCAGTAGAAAACTGACCCTCACATCTAATTTAATAAACCAATGTACTGGGATATTTAATGACATATTGTATGTAATAGAAAAATATTTGAGACAACCTGCAAGTTCACCAATAATGGATTAGTTAAATAATTTATATATTTATAAAATATATATTTTATATATTTATTTATAAGTAAATAAATAAATATATATTTATTGATGTATATATTTATAAAACCGATATGCATACTCATTGACAATAATGAGGAAAGCCTATATGTCCAAATACACATCAATATCAAAGATCTATTCCTACATAAATAAAGCGAGGTGCACAATAATGTGTAAAGTATGTTATCATGAGTTATCATGTCCATGGAAAATGGGATACCAGCGTAGTAAGAACTCCAGTTCTTGAATCAGTCCGTTTGAATGAATCCTGGCCCCAACTCTTACTAGCTGGGTAACTTTAGCAAGCTACCTAGTATCTCTGTAGCTTCACTTGTAAAATGTAAACAGGAATTAAATACCTATCTCCTAAGTTTTGGGAAGAATTAAATGAATTGGTTCAAGAAAAGTGCCTAAAATACGGCCTGGCGCCATGTGCTAAGTAAGTTATATAAATATACATATAATAAATTATATATCTATATAATTTATACTAAATATAATTTACTATATAGCTAGATAATTTTTTATATATAATATATATGCACATAGTATATATGTATACTATGTGTACATGCATACTATATGTACACAGAGTATACGTATATATGTATATGTGCACATAATATATATGTACACAAAGTATGCATAATGTATGTATACTTTGATGCTCCAGTGGATTGTTAGTAGAAGTGCCTCTTATCCTTACCCCTCCTTGTACCTGTGCCTTTCCAAGGTGATTTTACAGCTCTTCCCATCAAGAGGTGAAACTCTCTCTTCACCCCTTGAATCTGGCCTGGCTTTAAATACAATATGTGGCAGAGATGGCAGTGTGTCAGTTCAGAGCCCAGGCCTGCCACGGGGCCTTTCCTGCTTTTGCTCTTTGTCTCAGACCCTTGCCATTGCCACCGTGAGAAGACTCCTGGGTCAACCTGCTGAATGAGAGTCTACCTCAGAGATTCTAGTTTTCCTACCTGTTTAAGTCAAGGCCATCATAGGTCAGCCATGGCCCAACCAACCCCCTTAACCAGAGACACACGACTGATCTCAGATGAGACTGCAAAAGTTCTCAGCTGCCTCATAAAACTATAAGTACTATTTTAAGTGACTGGGTTTGGGGTAGTTTGTTGTGTGTCAATAGCTAGCTAATATGGAAGGATACATGAGAACTGGCAGTGAGGATTATTTTGGGGTGTGAATTTTGGTTCATATATGTCAGGATGGCCTGAGAAACATTATTTCACTATAGAACTTTCTGGATTACTACTCTTTTTATGATGTGCAGGTATCACCAATTTTTATGCATCATTTTATAAAAGAATGAATGAACCATGTGCTCTCTAATGTTTAATTAGATCTAAACTAGATAGCTGGTGTGGTTCTGAACTAAGGTTATAGACCAGGCTCTAGGTAGACTTTTAATATGATCTTGTGATGATAAAGGTGTGTGTCATGAGGGAAGAGTTCCTCGTGGCTTCCATTCCCACCACCACCATACAGAAGATTCATAAATGATACATTGAAGAGGCAAAGATTAAGAGTTTGCATCACTCCTTGGATGTGCTGTCATAGTGATAGTACAATTTCATGTGTGATTACAAACAAAGGAAGAAGAAAGAACACATGAGTTCTGATTGTTTTAATTTAGTGATCTAATACAGTTTTATATATAGCCTGAAACTTTTTATTTTGATGTATTAAACAAAGTTCATCTCTAATATTTATTTTTCAACAATTGAGTGATTGCTACACAGCAGAGTAAGATGAACACTCTGAAGTATTCAGAGTATAAAATATGATCTTTATTTTCAAGGAACAATGATATAAAAATGAATCAAATAGATAACCATAAAAAAATCTCATATTTAGAGTCTCTTTTATTCAAGTTTCTTCTTAAATATTTGTCATTTTTAATCTACAGTTTTATGTTCTTTTGTCAGCTTTCTTGAGGTACAATTGATAAATAAAACTATAATGTATTTAAAGTGTACAGTGTGATGATTTGATATATGTATATATTATGAGAGGATTCCACAGTCCAATAATTGACACCTAATCCATCTCCTCACTTTTTTTCTCTTTTTTGTAAGAACACTTAAATTAAGTTCTACTCTCTTAGCAAATTTCAATTATACAATACAATGTTATCAACCACAGTCACCATGTTAGACATTAAATCCTCAGACATTGTATATTTGGTCCTCAGGCCTCATTCATCTCCTAACTGAAAGTTTGTACCTGTTTACCAACCTCTCCCCGTTCCCCCACCCCCC
>PVKM010052235.1:0-10269 GCA_004027735.1 Carollia perspicillata
TGGGGTCCCCTGTGAAGAACCTAGCTCACTCCATAATCATTTTACAGTGAGGTACCCCAATGAACAAGCCCTGCCCTGACAATGAACAGTATGCTTTTTAATACTTCAAAGTAAGAAAAGAAATCAAAAGATCAACAAACATGTTAGTAAAGCCTCTCATATGAGAGAGAGAGAGAGAGAGAGAGAATGAGAACCAAGCCAAAGTGAAAAGAACCTGGAGAACACGGGGCAGTAAAAGGAGCAGAAAAAGACTTTAAAGGGAGAATAAGTAATATTACCAGAAAGATAAGATAAACCATTGTACCCATACAAGAATAAGATGATGTCCAATGGTTTTTAAAAGGACAAGGGCAAATTAGATTACAAGCAAGAGCTCTTGGAAATGAAAAACAGGACAATTGTGGTATAGCCTGATTGTTGTCACCCAAGCTCCTCCTCTTCCTTAGGGAACAAAATCTGTACAATTTTGTGTGAAACAGCAATATGACCAGCCAAAAAGATGTTTCCCAGCCTCCCCTCTGAGCAGAGCTGGAAAGGCTGGGGAATCAAGTTCAGGGCCCCACAGCCAGCAACCCCACTCAAATTCTCTGTCAGGGCAGCCTGATGAGGACATCAGTGCTGCGGGCACCCGGTCCAGACGCTGCAGCCTGCCCGTAGGCCCTGAAAACAATGGACACTAGGACCAGGAATGGTCGGTCATCCTGCAGCTACTGTTACACTTCCTGAGAGTTCCTCAAAGTCCCCATTTCTTCGGGTTTCCGGTTCCCAGTATAAGAAGGGCTTATCTGATTAGCAGAGCCTTGGTCCTGTGCCTGAACTCTGGCTGCAGGAGAGGGTGGAAAACTGATACCTGGCATTTTGTTTTGAGTGTGAAAGACTTGCTTTGCCTCCAACCAAGACTCATAACATTGGAAACTGTTCAAATATAGGGAGGTCACTCAATGTTACATAGGCAGGAAAAAAAAAGGCCACAAGTCTGCTATTATATTGTATCCAAGAAGTCTTTTGTACCCTGGATTTGAAGAAATCTCTTATTCTCTGGATCCAACAAAAAATGCAATAAAGGGAGGAATTCCAAGACAACAGTTTGCAGCAGGCCTAGAGAACAGGCAGTCCAGGGTAGAGCAGTGGAGTAGCCACGGGCCAGAGGGAAAAACAAACGGATGTGACAGGCTGCTGGAGAATTCAAGCATTCGGAAAATAACGTTAAGAGACATTTGACATATCTGCCGGAGCATTTGGAGAAGAATTTATGGAGAAAAATTTGGAGAAAAATAAATAAATAAATAAATAACGCAATTATTAACTCCAAGAAACAGAAAATGATGGACAAAAAAGGAAATGTAATCCTAGTAGAGTGTATGGCTGAGCGTTAAGCAATATTTACTCAGTCGTGATAATATGAATACCAGGTATGAAGTTAATCAAAACTGTAATACAGTTAACATTGAATGAGGAGTCAGAGTGGCATAAAGGAGGTAAATCTTCACTTATGATAATTAGAAGTCAAAAGATGATACCTGAAACTGACATCAGGAAGTAGCAATACAAATATATTACTTACTAACATTTAGGTTAACAGAAGAAGCACTTTTTTTGTTGAAAGTGGGGTTTTCTGGGGGTTAAACTAGGAGGCAGAAAAGGATTGATGGGATAGGGTAGAATGGGAAACCTTTTTGATTATGTGACTTTTAGTTCCACTTGGCTCATTAAACTATACACTTAGCTATGTTGATAAAATAAAATGATTTAAAAAATTTTAATAATGCCCCTACCATTAAAAACCTCATACTAATTTGGAGATAAAGAAGAAAAAGTAGGTATATGGGAGAATGTAAAGCGTTTCTTTTTAGACACCTTCCATGCCCTCCATCTCCTCCTCTTGGTCCCTTGGCGTCAAGGGGCCGGTTGTGTAAAGGGAAGCACGGGCCCCATACGGGCAGACCGGGGGCTGACGTCCAGCTGTGCAAACGCTCAGCTCCAAGACCTCTCTGTGCCCTCACAGGGCCCCAGGGTCTTCGTGGAGAAATGGAAAACGCTAATATCCATTATATTCATGAAAGGACACATCAAATACCTAAAATATGGGAGACTCAAAGATCGAGTTCTCCCTCTCCCAGAATTTCTCATCTCCTGTGCGCCTCTCTCGGAAGTCCCTCTCTGCGTCTCCGTGTTTGCAGACTTGAGAAAGTGAAGAAAAGCCGCCCCCACTTTGCCACCTTCTCTCCATCCCCTGGTGCCTGTTGTGGGGATATTCACCTTCCACAGACAACACGTACTGAGTCCTTGCTAGGCAGTTTGCCAAAGCACATTTCCACTTCTCTTGAAAAAGGAAATTGGTTTTCATTCATGTTGGCCTTATACCTCCGCTGATTTTAGAGTAAAATAAAATTAGTATTCAATTAGTAGTCATGGCTCCCACGTACAGGAGTAGATAGAAATTTCTGTTTAAAATCTCTTATCTATAACAGTAGAATTACAAATTTAGCTGATATCTGAGTATAACTTTTAAAATAAATATAAAACAAAACAAACAAGGAAAAAGCCAGCTATAAAGTGACTGGCTAAGGACCTGAAAGAGGGTTGTGATAACCGGGCCGATGAGGCAACCAGTTGTCAGCCCGAATTAGGAGGCCCCAGGAAAATTTCAGAGCACTCACCTTCTTCACCTGGCCCTGGCTGGTCGCTCGGCTCAGGGATAAGTTGCTTTCGGCATGTTCGCCCAGGCTGAGCCCTTTCACTCCTGGAATGCTGGCTGAACCAGCAGGACTCCTGCCCCTCCCAGTAGTCAGTGAGCAATCTGTCAGGGCCTTCAGGAGAAAAGGAAGCTGGTGACTTCAGGTCCAAGAGGAAGCTATCTTGTAGGGTTTGCTTGGTGGCCTTCTTGCATTTCCCCTTCTGATGCTCCGGGACCCTGTCACTGTCTCCTGGCCTGGTCTGCCTACTCTCTAGCTTCCTGCTGAGCTGGAGGAGCTGATCCATGTCTTTGGTGAATTCTAGCAGAGTGCCCTCAGAGAGGCTTCGGGCAGTGCCCTCAGAGCCATAACTAGGCGCCTGTTCCAACAGCAGGTGCTCAGAGTGGTGGAGAGCTTCCATGCCCTCCCTGTGCACGGGCCCAGGCACCTGGGGGTGGCTGCAGGAAACCATGGACAGGCAGAAGTAGGAGTAATCCACCGCGATGTACGTCAGCATGAAGTTGACGGTGACGATGGGAGCCAGGACATTCACCTGACCCACAAGGACAAAGGCCATAGTCACCAAGCTGGTCAGGCAGATGGCAGCTACGGGTGTTTTACTTGGCCCTTTCTGCAAAAAAAACAAAACAGAAATAACATGCAGGACTAGGAAATTTCAGAAGAAAATCACATTATGTGACAAAAACACAACTCAAAAGGGCTCAGCCACTTCTCCCAAGTGATTCTTGGTGTGTTAATAGCTGTTCATCTGCGACCTTGGGATAATACAGTAATATCCAAGCCATGGAATTATTGTGGGATCAGAGCTAACTGCATATAAAATACGTGAGTGACATGGCCCTGACTCACAGCAGGCTCCTGACACACCGTGGGTATTGGTTGTATCAGCAGTTCTTCACATGGGGCATTAGCCCAGAACTTGGACTTCCCACGTAGTTCTCCTTTGGTCTTTCATTGGTTTTAACACTGCTTTGGAAATAAAAAGGATGGAAAGTTGATTCTTTCCAGACCATTGTGGGAAAATTACCCTAGGGGAGGGGCAGACCCTAGAAGACATAGCAGGATCTTTGGTGGCTGCGGTGGGGAAATTCCAATACTAAACACACACACACATGTACACACATCTGTTATGGACAGAGGTGGGTATGTGACCTTCAGGACAGGAGTGGAAAATATGTGCTAACTCCTTACAATGTCTCATTCCACAGAAGATAGGCAGCAGAGAAACTGACACAGCCCTTGGGCCAAAAACAATACTCACCTCTCAGTCCTCATCTTCCTTAACCTAAGAACTACGTTTGACCCAGCTCTGGCTCCCTGGTCTTTGAGAGACTTTCTTCCCCTCTCGTCTCTTGATTTGCCCCCCTCCTCAGTGACTGCTCCTCTGCCTCTGCTGCTTCCCCACGTCTTTGAAAGGCGCCCAGGCTCCATCCTCAGACCCCTTTCTCTTGTCTATCTGCACTCTCTTGCTAAGTGATCTCAACTAGGCTCATGGTCTTACTTACCAGCTTTATGCTCTCAAATCCCAAATTTAAATCTCCAGCCTGAAATGTTTCCTTAAGTCCAGACTTAAGTATTCAGCTGTCTACTCAACATTTCCCGTTGATGTCTAACAGGATCTCGGACCCAACCGTGTCCAAAATCAGACTGCTGCTCCCCAGTCTCCTGCTCCTCAAATCTATTCCTTCTGCAGTCTTTCAGCTCGGAAAAAAGCAATGCGTACTTCCAGTCGCTCAGTCAAGGAAAATGCTTGATGCTTCTTGGGATTTTCTCGTTTTCCATTAGCAAATAGTGTGAGAATTTACCCTTGGGATACACACAGGATCTAACCACCTCCTTGGCTGACGGCACTCTGGAATGTGAAGGTCAGGCACAAAAGCCACTTCCAGATCTGCCCCGGGGACCTCCCACGCCTGTTCCTCCAGGTGTGCCCCGTGACTGAGGGCTGGAATGGAGAGCAACCTATGAAGTCACAGGACGAAGGTAGCAAATCATCATCAGTCTGAGTCTCTGAGACTCAGAGCCCCTATTGACCTGAAATACCTTCCCTAGAACCTTAGAGTGAAAATCTTTTTTTTAAAGGAAGAGTAAAGTTACACTTTTATGGTTTTGGAGAATTATGATTTTTGGTACAGCTACAATTCTTTAGCATATCCTAACAATAAAACCACTAAGAATAAAGTAAATCCTCAGAAACTAAAAGGAACTTAAAAGGAGGGTCCCAGGTATGCTGAAGGAAATGCCGGCAGTCCAGGCGAGACTTTGATGAGGACGGTTGTAGAGACCGGTTACTCAGACATGAACTTCCGTTCACCAACAGACATTGTGGAGAAATGAAAAGGCAAGCCACGCAATGGGAAAAGATATTTTTAAACCATACGGGGCCAGGCAAAAGTAGGTTTACAGCTGTGATACAAATAATAGAATAATGAGTAAAGAATAGTACAGGAATAAACTATGTGTCTCACATATTCACAACTGTAAACTATTTTTGCCCACCTCGCGTAACTGACAAAGGGTCAGACGAAATATACCAAAAGGAATCCCCACAAAATCCTTAGAAAAAGATAAGACAACCCACTAAAAAGAAGAGCAAAAGAATGCCTATGAAACATCATAAAGATGCCCAATCTCATTATATAATCAGGAAAATGCAAATTATAACCAGAGCGAGATACCATGAAACACCCACCAGCCTGGCAAATATTAAGTCTGATACTATCAAGTATTGGCAAGAACATGGAGAAACGGTAATGCTTATCCACTGCTGAAAGAACTAGTACAACTACTTTGGAAACAGGCTTGGTGTTCTCTAGTGAGAGAAGACACGCAGACCTCACAGGTCAGCAGTTGCCCTGACGAGCAGGTGGTCTGGAAGAACCCTACGCGAGCACCGCGTGCAGGTGCAGCACGCTCGCGGCGCTGTCTGCCGTAGGCCCGAGCGGAGCGGCCCCGGGGTCCGTCGGCAGCACAGTGCATGAATGAACCCCAGCAAATGCAGAATGCCGTGTAGGGACGAATCTCATGAACATTGCGTTGAGTGAGAGAAGCACGCCACACTTACATAAACTTAAAAACAGACAAAATCCAATCATTTTGTTTAGAGATGCATACGGAGTAAGCCAGGAGCTGGCAAACTGTGACCCCTGGGCCCGACCTGGCTGCCGTCTGGTTGCACGTGCCCAAGACCTAAGGGCGGTTTTATATTTTTAAACAGCTGGGGGGAAAATCGAAAGAAGGGTCATATTTTTGTGACACATGAAAATTACGTGAAATTCACATTTCACTGTCTCAGAAATAAAGTTCTATGGGAATACAGACACACTTGCCCCATGGGTGTTCTCCGTGCCAACTTTTGAGCTACGATGATGGAGTCCGGTTGAGACAGAGACTACAGGGCCTGGAAAACCTAAAATATTTACAATTTGGCCCTTTTCAGAAAAACTTTGTCAACTCCTGAGCAAACGATCAAGAAAGTAAAGAGTATCATCATCACAGAAGCCAGGACAGTAGCTCCCACAGCCAGAGGGCCGGGGCTCGAACCAGGGAGGCGTGTGGAGGGCGTGTCCACCAGCAGTGCTCTTGGGGGAGGCTGCAAAGGTGGTCACTCCATAGTTAGTTTTTAAACTGTTCTTATGGTTTTTATAACTTTTTCTGTATAGCGAATCAATCTCAAACATTTAAAAAAGTTTCTTCTCTTTCCTGTAATAACCGTGCTAATAAAATTTAATCATATGTAAAGGAGATTTGAAAAAAAGGTTTTAAAGTTAAAAAGCAACTAACAAGTTAGAGAAAATATTTGTAATACATATCACAAAAATTAATGTCCCTAACAAAGAAAGGCTTCTAGCCATTAAGAAGAAGAAGACCAACAATCACAGAAAAACAAACAAAAACAAAAACATATGACTCTTTGAGGAAAAGATGTTCAACCTCAATCATAATAAGACTAATACAGCCCCGGCTGGTGTGGCTCAGTGGATGAGCGCCCACCCACTAACTGAAAGGTCGCCAGTTTGATTCCTGGCCAGGGCCAATGCCCGGGTGCAGGCTGGGTCCCCCACTGGGGGCCTGTGAGAGGCAACCAATCAATGTTCCTGTCCCTCTCTTTCTCCCTCCCTTCCTCTCTCTCTAAAAAATAAATAATTAAAATCCTTTTTAAAATTAAAAAAAAAAATTGTAAGACAAACACCAAGTATCCTAACCATTTCTTACCATCTCTCTGCACAATGGCAAAAATTCCCATTTGACAATGAGCTGTGGGCAAGTTCATTCATTGCTAACACTGTGATGCCTGGGGCGAGAGTGCAAACGGCAGCCCAAGCACCCTATGTCTAAATATCTATAATTATAACCCAAGGTAACGAGCTGTTAAATCAAACTTGTTCTATCCTTGCTTTGGCAAACACACCGTCAGGATGATGGGGAGGCTGGTTTAGAACTCTCGCACTCCTCAGAGCTCCCCACCAGAGGATGGCCATGGGCAGCCTCCAGCGCACAGCCCTTCCCTCCCCAGACCGTGCTGTGAGGGACCTCACAACCCACATGGGGACTCCCGGCCCACACCCTGGCCCCAGAGAGGACAGGCCCAGGGAAGCGGTCCCTGCAGACCCTGGATGTGAGCTGGGGGACAGCCGGGCAGGGAACTCCAAGGTGCATGGGACCCGGGTGGGCATGTCCCCTTGGCCTCATGAACTTCTCACCCTAAGAACCAGAACAGAGTCCTTCCTACAAAGCAAGGTCTTTTGGCCCAAGTTGAAGAAGAGAGGTACTGGCTGGGAGGAAGCAGGAACTCTTACACATTGCTGAAGTAGCATATGGTAGAACTACAAAATGATACAAATCCCACGGAGGATGTTTCGGCAAAATCTATTAAAATTAAAAATGCATTCACCCTTTGACCTAGCAAACCCACTCAACAGGGCAAACAAGCCATGGTGTGTCCACATGATAAAAAAGCATGAGAAAGTCCTCTCTATACCCATATGAAAAGATAGACTTCCAAGCTGTATTAAATGAATACAAGCCAAGCATATGACGAATATGTAAATCTCAGTCTTTGTATAAAATTAACGGAGAGAAGGATACATTAAGAGCAGCTGTGAATAGGGCATGGGCACAGTCAGGGAAAGAAATGAAAAGATTCATGGTAGGAGAAAAAATTCCCAGTGTATACCTTTTACATCCCTTTTAGTTTTAAACCCCATGCATGTATCGCCTAATAAAAATAAATGATATTAAAATAAAATAAAAGGCAGAGACCACATGGAAGGCAGAGATGATAGTCATTGCTTCTCCGCAGCCTGTGCTGACGGATGGGTAACGAGTGCAGGAAGGTAAAAGGAAGAACTAGGGACGGCTTGCAGCCATGTGGCCCTAGCCCAGAGGGAGGCTCGGGTGGGCGAGGGGTCCGGGAGAGCCCCGACCCCTCACCTCTAATGAGGCAGAGATGAACCGTGGCCTGCAAACCACACTACCGGAGAGCGGGGTTCTCTTTCTTTCTCTCTTACTATCCCCTCAATTTTAGGAATGTCTCATTTGATCATTCTGTGGCTCCACCAAGCTATGCTGGATCAGTTCAAGTTTGGGCCATGATGATTAACAGAGAGCCCAGAGGCCAGAGGTGTGGGAAATGATGATAAAGTAACCGCAAAGAGAAGGCGACCTCCCAGACAGAGTTAGAGTCACAAGGACCAGCGCCCCTCCTCCCCACCACGCACCCTGAATTTACTGTTTTAAAGGAGATGTTTCTCCCTTTCCCTCTACACGGGGCCCAAGATGTTTCTATGACAGTTAGGTAACCAGTGCCGGGGCCCTGGCTGGCTGTGACGCTGGCAGGAGCTTTGTCCGACTGGCCCCAGCCAAAGGCAGCCAGAGGGCGGGGGTGACAGGAATGATCTCTGCACTCTCGTCTCTCCCGCCCTGGAAGACTTGACCAGTAGCTCTAATCAGAAAGCCTTAAGCAATTTGTTTGCCAACAATCAGCAAAATGGACATTTGTCAAAAAACAGGTTACTTACCCCTTGCCCCAGGTAGGCCAGTGCGGGAATCACTTTCTCCTGGGCGATGCACTGCAGGATCCGGGGGGCCCCGTACAGGCCTCCCATGCAGGAGGCCAGGGAGGAGATGTACAAGCCCAGAAGGAACAGGAAGCCCACCAGGGACACCTGTATGAGGAGGCAGGTCCATTACCCAGGGCCAGACCCTGCTTCTGTCCCTTTCTGCCCCCCGGGTACCTACCCAGCTGCATCCCATCAAACCCTAAATCCTCCAGATTCAACCTTTCAGACAGATTCCCATACCAGCCCCACCCGCTTCACCCGCACTGCCCCCATCTCAGCTGGGGTTGCCCTCACATCTTGTCTGGACTCCACAGAGGTTCTCAAATCCAGTGTGCACCGATTCATCCGAGGGGCCCATGAAAACCGATTCTGGGTATGACCCTGAGTTTCTGACGCAGTAGGTCTGGGGTAGAGTCCAGGAATTCGGATTTCCAACAAGTTCCAGGCACCGCTCCTGCTGTCTGGGGCAAGGGGTCTGGGGACTACGCTTTGAGAAACACTGGCCAACAGCAATGCTCACTGGCCTCCCGCCTCTATGCAGTGCCCACCCTGAATCATCCCCAAGCCTCCGCCACAGTGATCCCTCTAAACTCGAAAGTGACCATTAACACCCGGGCTGCAAAAATGTTAACGGCTCCCCACTGCCCTGACATATGAAGCCTTCCCTTGTCTGTGACCTCCCAAACCCTCCACCCTGAACACTCAGAGTCTGCCAGCACCATTGCCCTGCCTGCTGGAACCCTCTGTCCACACCTTCAGTCTACTAATTGTCTGTGAAACTCCCAGTTGTGCTTCAAGACTTATCACAAACCTCCCCTTCTCCGTGCGGCCATCCCTAACCCCTCAGAGCAGTGGTTGCCTTCCAGGCCCTGCAGCGCCTCAACAGGAGATTGGCGGCACCTAGGACACTGTCTCCTCACTGGCTTCATTTCTCATTTATCCTAGTGTACTTGGTGCCAACACGGAACAATAAATGCTGAATGAATGAATGAATGAATGAATGAATGAATGAATGAGATCCATGACTCATGTGGCCCATAGGGCACCAACAGAAAGAGTAGGCGAGAGCAGATTGTCCTGCTTGGTGTCAACTTGCAAAAGATGAGTGCTGCCCGCCATGCAGCCGTGTCCCAGGCTGTCTGTCGTGAGTCCCCCTCACCCTCCTGACCTGGGCCCCCAGGAAAATCTCTCTGTTTTCTTAGTTATTCGAGATGCCCTTCTCCATTCTACTTTACCTTAGGCGCAGTCACCAGGGCTATTTATTCCAAGTGCTCATTTGCTCGACGATTAAGGTGGGTTAGACTTCATTTTCAGTTTTGCCCCTTACCCCTTCTCCATGGAGACGCACCCGATCCCATACTTTTAACTTTCTTGCTTATGAAGCATCACATCAATAACATCAAACTACACAGAACACCAGCCCCTGGTCAGACCTCTTTCCTGGTTCACAAATTATCACCAGAAACCTGTATCCGCCATGATTCTTGATGGGAAATACTTTTTTAAAGACT
>PVKM010052236.1:0-10290 GCA_004027735.1 Carollia perspicillata
GTGCCACTTCTACACTGATGACTCCCAAGCTGACATTCCTCCTGACCGCCACACTCACGTGCCCGAGTACTCACTGTCTTCCACTGACCTGGATGTCCTTTGCCATCTCCAATCTACCAATTCCTGACCACCCCTTGCAACCAGGCATGCTCTCTGCACCCTCCCCATCCTAGTGGTGGCCCCACTCATCCGTCCAGTTACCTGGGTCCTCCTTGGCTCCTCAAACTTCCATCAGAACATTCTGTCAGTGTCCCTTTACCACATGTGAGTGCCGTTCCCCTGCTTCCAGCCCCCAAGGAGCCCTCTGGACCACTATGTGGAGCCTGGCCATCCTCCTGCCCCTCCGGAGCCCAGTGTCAACACAACCCACAAGGGCCATCACGCCCTGTCACTTCTCTGCTCAGCCCCCTGCCGTGGCTCCTCATTCTTCTGCATAAAAGCCAAGATCATCCCAATAGTCGACAAGACTCCGCATGATCGGCCTGCTGACTCTGCACCTCTGCCCTCCCGCACTCAGCTGGCCTCCCCGCTCCCCCAGCAAAGCAGGTATGCCTGGGCCTTGCTGCCCTGTCTGGAATGCTCTTCACCAGAGAACCTCATGGCTTGTCCATTACACACTGGAAGTCTTTACTCACATGTCCCAGTCTCAGTGAGACCTGTGCCATCCACGGCAAAGCGGTACCCCTCCTGCACTGCGGTCGTCTCCCCATTTTTCCCATCACAGCAAAAATCACCTATTCTAACCCCCACCTAATCTGTTTCGTTATATTATCTCTCTCCACACTAGGCTATGAGATCTGAGAGGGAAGGATTTTTTTGTCTGTTTTTGTCTCTGCTGTATCCCCATCTCTTAGGGCGTGGTAAGTGGCAGAAATCCCAGCTAAATTAGCACACACAAGTCCCAACTTCAAGTCATACCTCTGTTGTCCCCTAGTCTTGTCACCACTGCCTGGGCATTTACCTCCCTTTAGTTTTTCACTCCACACATCCATCTAGCTGTTCAAGCTTGAATACAGATACTTCTCCACTACTAAGACAGGAGGTGGGAGAGAACAGGGAAGGAGGTATGACCTCTGGTATGACCCCCAGTTGCACTGGGGGTGGCAGGAAGATGACAGTCTTTCCCCAAAGGATGGAAATACTAGGAGGAAAGGACTATAAATTTCGGGGTCCTAGGTGCTTGGACAATGTGCTCAAAGACCTCCTCCAACCTGACCCCTACTGTAATCACCTACTCTACGCCGGCATAGCCTCGGTTTCATGAAACAGAGATAATTATAATAAGGCCTCATGGGTTTATTTAGACATGGGAGATTTCCAACTTCTCAACTTGTACACAAACAACGTGATGAAGCTTGCACCCCTCTTCCCCTGATCTGTCTCCTGTGTCCCCGACCCCCTGCCACATGCCGCCTGCTGAATGTGCAGACGTGGAGCTCCCCTGATGCCTCAAACTCAAAACGCCCAGACAGGCACGACTCGCTCTCTCTCATTCTCCCTCCTTCCCCATCCTGACTTCCCATCACAGCTGTAGGGACTTGAAACTGCAGAGTAACTGTCATCTCTTCCTGTCCCTTGCCAGCCCAATCCAGTCTTTTCAGTACACTTCTGGGATGTTCCTCAAACCTGGCTCCTCATCCATCTCTGACTTGGGCCACATCCTCCTGACAGCTTGCCAGGAGCATCCCAACCGCCTCCCCAACCCCCCTGCCACCTGCAGCCACTTCCCACTCCAACCCACCCGTTCTAGACTGCCAGAGCTTTCTGCCAAATCCCAAAGCATCTCTGCTGTTCAAAGCTTCTGATGGTCTGCCCACTACAGTCTGAATGCTACAGTCTTCTTCAAAATTTCCCGCTTCTGTCTTCATCTCTGTTTAAACCCTCACCACACCTCCACTCGCTCCAGGGTAGGGAAGCCCGGCCCAGCCACGAGAGTCTAGTGGACACCGAAGACCCCACCTTTCCTTTCCTGCAGCCGTTCCCTCCACCGAGAACATCCCTGGATGCTCCTGGTGAGATTGGGTCCCTCAGGCCTGCCTGCTGCTGTTCCCCCGACTCCCCTCCTCACGTGCCTGCCCCGGCACAGCCCTCTGCGTTTGAGACAATTCTGGATGAAGTTTAACCCCAGCCTTCTCCTTAGAAACTCTGCGTTCTGGTCTTCATTTTGGCCAAGGAGTGCTATCGTAGAGACCCAACACAAAATGGCAATGGAAAACCATATGGCAATGGCCCACGGGTCAGGGGAGGCTGAACACCACCACCCACTACCACGATCGTCGACTGACTAACGGCATTTAGTCCTATGCCAAAAACCTTGGCGTGGACACAGCTGACACACCATTCACAGACAATCCGCTGGGACGCAGAAGAGCCTTACCCTCTTGCCCAGCATCACACAACTGGTACGTGGCAGGCAGAGCCCAGCATAAGCCATCCCAGTCTTGCTCCAAAGACTGTGCCCTTCTCACACCCTCGGCCCCTCCCAGGACTATGAGTGGCTGAGGCAGACAAAGGCTCTGACCTCAGACGCGCCACAAGCCTGCGTTTCGTGCAGGGAAATTCCCAAGACGGCCTAAGTCGGGGACCCACAAAAACCTTTCGAGGCCTTGAAGAGCAGGACAACTAAGAAGCAAACACAGCCCCTTACTTGGGGTTTGGGGCTGTGGAAATAGTTTATCAAAAGATGGCTGGTTTCCACCGCATAAAACAGGCTCCCCGTTCCTGCTGTGCACTGTGCAAGTTCCAAAAGGTTAACATAATTAACACTCTTTATTTCTTCTCAGGCTTTTCAAGTTCTTTTTATATTGCTATTATTTCTCCACTGACTCATCTCTTTGAAAAAAATGCTACTGAGCTCCTTTAATTTTTTTCTCATTCAAGCCTCCACCGATATTCCCTTTGTCTTTTCTCATCCTTGCCCCTGAGCTTTCGCCTGGGGTCCTGGCACAACTGCGTGAAGCCCAAGCACATTCCGGGAATCTGAGTGCAAACATTTCTTTAAAAGGGTAACAGACATTCACGATGTTCACAAAATGCGCTCCTCATGCCCCTCCCTTGGAGGGTGTGACGGAGGCTCAGAGGAGATGCCGAATTGCAGCTAGTGGTACATTTATGCCACTTATTAACAAAGCAGAAACTCCATAGGTTGGCATCTGTTTTTCAAGTAATCAGGCCCCTGAGCCAAGGGTGATTCTCATTCCCACAGTACTGTAGGGACACAGGTCTAGTGTCCTTAGAATGGGAGCACTAAGAGGTCCTACAGGGCATAGGACGCATGGCCTGGGCTCTACTCCCCTCTTCCGTGATGCCTGTGACTTAACGAGCACTGCCTAACGCTGGCGATCTCACTGTCCTCACTACAAATCCAAGCACCAGGAAAACATGGCCTCTCAGACCCCGTGAGGTCTGAAATTTCCTAAACCTTTTATCCCTTAGGTCGGAGTTCTTCAAAGTCTGCCTCGGGTTTCCGTGGTTCCATCTGTAGCAACGACAGAGGATTTTGAAGCTGTGGTAGTGACTGTGTCTTTTCAAAGCTTGACTGTGGCTCTGGCATAAAAATGCGAACAGACAGTCCCGTGCCAAGTCCACTGCCATCTCCGCTCTCCACCGCCACCGCTGGGCTTCTACAGGAGGCAAGATATCGATTCCCAGGATGAAATTTCGTATTTTGCAAAGGTGTTTCCCCTGGGGTTTGTCTAAGTGTCAATGCATAAATCTCAAGGCCGGAGGAGGAAAAAAAGACCCACCTGTGTCTAACATGCAGCTTTTGAAAACCAACTAACCCTTGGGGCATTTTGCAGAATAAGGCACACAGAAAGAATCAACAGGATGTTGGCATTAAATTATTCAAGGGAACATCATGAAAGCAAACCGTGCTCTGCCAGTGGGGGCCTGGGTAGAGCCGTGTTCAAGATAAATGCCCAATGCCTTTGGGACTCCTATTTCCAGCTGTTACAAAATTATAGCCAAGACGATTTCCTTACAGCAGTAACGCACCTTACGAAGTGTGACAGGGTAAGTGGACTGCAGTTGTGAGCCACTCCTAAGTGACTGACCTGCTGCCTGATGGCTCGCAGACTCTTCACCTGAGCCGGGAGGGGGCCCGAAGGAATCGTGGGTCTCTCTACCTTCCGTCACACCACACAGAAGAGTTCTATTAAAATGTATGAAGGCCAGTGAGCAGGCCTCCGCCGAGACAGGAAGCCAGCCCCTCGGGGCAGAGGCCACTCACCTTTACCTTAAATAAACCCTACAAAATTATTCATTTACATGGTGGCGGCTCAACCACATATGTGAGCTTAGGGGGAAAATACTGGGGGAAAAAAGGCACAATTGTATTTGTTCCTGCACTGTGGGAAAACAGATGAGTCTTATTTTCCTTCTAAGCCTTTGTGATGTTTCCAAATTTTGTACATGGAGCCTGCATGTGTTCCTTTACGAGAAAACATAAACGCTTTTCCAAAGCAAGTGTTCACGTGGGTCTCTGCCCAGACAATGACTACATCTAAAGTGGGTGAAAAGTGCACACTGGTAACTTGTGCCCAGCGATACCCCTGCTTTGGCCCAGTACAAATACCGTTAGGTCCCAAGGGCACAGGGACCTTGCCAACACTCGTGCCCGCTGATGTGCGGGGCCTGGCTGGAAGGCAAGCGGTCCCTGACAGCTGTTCCCATGTCGCCCGGGACAAATCCTAAACTTGGCGTCCTCTGGAAGTGAGCAAGTTTCCTTTCTTTCCCCAGCCAGACATCCGATAGGCAAACAATAGGCCGCAGAGAGTTTCGAATAAACATTTTCCTCTTGAAGAACGCTCCCAGTGATTCTAGCCCAACTTTCCCAGAAGAGATTCCATTTACCGCCCCTTCTTTAAGAAATTACTTGGCAATGGGATGTAATTTAATTAAAGTATTTACTTAAATATGCGCTCTCCGGGGCCCGAAGAGATGCAATAAGTCTTCTAAGCAATGGGCAGCTCTGGGTTGTCTGACTGTGGGCTGGGCTTTTTTCGATGGTTAAACACACACACGAGCACATGTGTGCACACGCACACACCTGCTTCTGAAGCAAAACGTCAAGCTCTCCCGATCGGCACACCAGCAGAAGCCCGAGTGCTCTCGTTTCGAGATCCTACGAAACTCCCGGGAATGCCAAGCTTCCAGCATTCTGCACTCGGCCTCAGAAGAGATGGAAAAAGCCCCAGAGGCAGGGTGTTCTCCATGAATATCAGCAGCAGCAATTTTATTGTGGAATAAAATCCACTTTTTTTAAAAAAGAAAGAAAACCCAAGAACTGACCATTCTGTAGCCTTAAAAAAGGTGTATTTCTGCTGTTTGAATATTGCAGTAGGTCCGATATCCCAACAGTCTTCTTTCTAGGTTAGAGCATTCCAAATTTTGAGGGCTGATGTTTGTCTTTTTCTTTCCCTCTGCTTTATTAAAAATGTAACCCCAGGGCCTAGAACTCTGGGGCTGTAGGTGTCAATAAACATTTATCGAATAAGTGAACTGGCTGAGTGGAGCGCAGCAGGGGACATCCTGTGAGTGTCCAGGTACAGGTGCGTGTGTGTTTGTGTGCCTGGACCAGGAGACCAAGGTCGGGTTAGGGGGCAGATTCAGCACCGTGAGTCCTCTGTGGTACAACGGAGTCTGGAGGCCTGGGTGCGGTTCCCACTAGACAACACCCATCTGTGGATCTGAAACAAACCCCTGAAATTCCCAGGAGGCCTGCAGCCTGCACTGCTGCTCCACCCATTCCGGCTCCATCATCATCTGGCACGTGACTGACCAGCTTCCCATGACCGACCAGTTTCCCACGCCCCATGGCTGCCTCCCCGCCTCCCTCCGGTACTCTGAGCTTCCCCTCTTCCTCCAAGGGGTCAGCAGCACCCAGTGTGAGCAAGTCAGCAGGATGAATTAGTCTCCTGCCAACTGCTAATCCTCAGAAGAAAGTAAAAGAAAGATTCGCTAACAGGTGGTTTGTGCTTGTCGAGGAGATCACGGTGATCTCACATGTCTGTCCTGCCCATGTGCAGCTTCCTTGGAAATAAAATTAAAAGCCAAGATGCAGAAATGTCCACTTTGCAACGGCCCTCCTGGTTTCCCTTCACTGCTGAGACAGAAGAGATTATTTTATGCTGCCCTGTATGTGATCTGCTTCTCTACCCTGCGCAGCTGTTTGGCTTCTACAGAAAGTCAGCCATATTTATGCTTTCATTTGGGTTACAGACGAACATGATGAGTGGTGCCAGGCAGGGGGAACACCCCTGTGGCCTCCCAAACCTGAGTCTTTCCATGCTTTGAGGGCAAAGCCTGTGGCTGCAGTAGCCCCTGAGAGGCAGCGTGGTGTCGTGGCCAAGAGCACGGGTGAGGGAGGCAGAGAAACTGGAGACTCCTGCTCTGCTTCCTAGCTGTGTGGCCTTGGACAAGTAATTGAATCTCTCTGAGCCTCAGTTTGTTCATCCGCAATACAGGAAAAGTCCCACTAGCACCTTATTCACATAACTGGTGAGGATAATGCAGAGCAACGTGCATAACAAGCTCAGCCCCTGTCTAACACAACTGCCTTCTCAACGGACAACAACGTGTTACTTACCAAGTTCATAAGGATACCATGAGAGACTATGTTTTACACCCCCGGACACAACTTCAGTCTGACATGACAGCAACCCCATCAAAGATGCAGTGCATTACAGGGCTTTGCTTGTTTTTTAGAGAGCTCATGACAAGCCCCAGCAGTCTTCGAACAACGTTCCTATCTGATTAATAATCCGCTCTAGACACTTGGCGGGACTGTAGTCACTCTCTCATGTGCACCGTCTCTGGTTTTCGGAATCTACCTTTTCCTGTTTAATAAAAACCAGGCCAACTGCCACCTCCTCTTCCCTCTCCCTGACTCTCTGTTCAGAGCCAGACAGCGGGTCTGTGAGCTCACATCTCTACATGTACCCGAGAAACAGGAGAGCAGAACTCAGAGAGCCCCTCAGGGCCCCCTGCATCATTACTTTTTTAAATTACTACGGACTCCAGTTGCTCTGTGATCCTGTTTGTCCCATCCTTCCTGTTTTAAGACATTCTACCCAGTGGGAAAATACAAATGAAATAGGAGTTGGCTGGTTCTGCTTTCTGCCATCTGTTAAAACTTGCACCTACTCTGGCCATTCTGTCCCCTTGGTGAGAAACTTCTTAAAGACTCAAAAGTAGAAGAGCCCATTTGAAAAATTAAAGATAAGTAAATACCTGCCTTCTTCTTTTACCCACTTTGCTGAAAAGAAAACCAAAGCTCTTGTCAGCTGCCAAATCTATTATACCAATCAAATACCAGGTTGTAACTGTCCTGCTTAAATTCCCTAATGATACCACTGGAAGAGTCTCTGGATGTGGAGCCAGCATCCTGTCCCCACACGCAGTGACCAGTGGTGGACACTGACTTAGATTCGAGTGGGGCAAAGAACTGCATCGGAGCACTGAGCTGTGTGAAGTCAGTGCCTGTGACAGATCACCCTAGCCCAATAAAAGGCCTTGATTAGGTAATTAACAGTTCATAAAATCTGTTAAGTAACTTAGAAACCTCTCTACTGCTCTTTTAGTGTTTTCCGCAGCTAACAGGCCCCTGGGAAACATTAGCTCTTGCTCCACGATGACTCACACGGCACTGGCAAGATAGATAGCAGCTACCCAGGGAGAGGGTAACTCAGAAAGTTCTTTCTCCTGTGCTGACTGAGAGGACAGTCTGGGGCACCCGAGTTTAAGAGTAACGCCTGGATACCCATCTGGGGATGGTCAGGGGGGTGGAGAGCAGCCTTAGCCCGAGCCTCATTTCCTTCCCATGTGGAATGGGATAGACTGGCCTTGCAGAGTCATGTCCAAAATTAGAAACCGAGGACGGACCATCCCGCTGCTGACCCCTGTGTCAGCAGACACCCATCCCGCTCGCCACCACTGTGAACACAAAGAAGACTTTTTAGTCCTAGAAGACGGAGCTCCAAAGCTATTCAGGGTAAGGAGCAAAAGGCTAAGGATCCAGCAACCCAAGAAGACTTCCTGAAGGAGAATGACAAGATCAGTCTCGACTTTCAAAGCTGTTTACTAAAACTCAGTCTCGCTCTGTCACAGCCACAGTTCCTGAAAGCTCCAGTCTTCTGATGCAGATTACCAAAAAATGAAAAATAATTTTTAAAATGTAGTGAATTTTGAAATTTAAAACAATTACAATTCCCTAGTGTTGAAAACATGACTAGGCTAAGCCATTCTGCACAAATGCGACCGCTTAGAATACAAACAGCTACTAGACTTTTCCTTATAAATTCTGTAAAGAAAGGCAGATTCCATGTAGGCCAAGTCTTCTCCTTGGGATGCTGCAGAGAAGCATCAAGAAGCCTTGCGTGCACTGACCGCCCACCCCGTCATGTCACACTCGAAGAAGCCAAGCTCTGAAGAACGCACACGTCAGGGTTCTGGCTCAGACTTCTCTGGAGCCGTGTGATGCTGGCTGGGCGAGCAGTCAATTTCAATTTCTCTGTTTCTTCTCCTGTAAAGCGAGTGGGGTGCTGGGATAACCATCCACTCCGGCTGCTTCCAGGAATCACATTCTCTGCACACCCTGCTCCGGACCCACAAGCCATGCTTCTCTTGAGTGCAGAACAGCCTGCATGTCTCCTGCTGCCCAGTGTCCCTTCTTCCTCGGCAACCTCCTGTCAACCCTTGAGGCCCTGGGTCCGAAGTCACCTGGTGCAGATGCAGGAAGAAGCTCCCCCTGGCTGACCGTGCAGAGTTCGTCTCTCCATCCTGTCTCCCTGCCTCATGTGCCTAGCGCACCCTCATCAAAGCGGCTTTCTGCTGTGCACTTGCAGTCCTGGCTGTGCCCACGACAGACAGCAAGCGGCTCAGAGAGAGATGACCTGAGTAAATATTTGATGAATTAATTCATAAACCAAAGAAAAACTTCAGTTTTGTCTTCTCTCACAGACACTCCGCAATAAAGCAAAAACAATGCATTTTGAGAGAAGCAGTCTTATGAGGCAAGAGCCTTCCTCTCCATCTCAGGCCCTCCTGTAATTCAGAAGCAGTGGGCTAAGGCCATCGGTTTCGTCAGTAGTTTTACTGGTGACTACTTACTGGAGACTGTTACCCTGGACTCCTTACTATCTTGGTTCTCCCCACTCCGAGGGGTTGCCCTCCTGAGGCCAACGCGCAGCTCAGACCTTAAAATACATCTCGCGACCCCCGACAGGAGAACATGGCTTGATTTTGCTCCTGAAGACGTTCAGCGCAGTCCACGTACTGGACCAAATTTGACAAGAACTCCACAGTTGGAGGCTGAAAATAATTTTGGAAAAAAGGTACCTCTACATATGCAACTTAAAAATCTCACCCTTTTTAAAGTCAGGAATTTTTCATTCTCACTTGTCATATTACTGGCCTTCTCCTCCCACCTGCCTGGCCTCCCCCAAAGGCTCATCAGCATTTTATACCAACGGAGGGGAACTTCTATTTCAGACAGAATGCCCTGCTTCATCTCTACACCTTCTGGTGGGATCCAGTCCTCAAGCAATAAAATGCATTGACTTTTGCCTTCCTGACACTTCCAACAGGTGTGAGACTCGCATTACAAATCAGCTTTGGCCCTTGGTTTCTGAAAATTGGGGTGTCACTGTAATAGGTGGCAGAGAATGGCAGGGAAAGGGGGCTCTCACACACTGTCTCCCTCCCACAGGCTCCTCCTGGGGCCCCCTTCACTGGGTTCTCAGTATCCCCAGTGCCTGTCATCATCAGAGCGAAAATAATGTGTCAGGGAAAGACTGACTCTCTCTCACTCTTGTGGCCTCAAAGCCTGGCAAATAGGAGCTGAGTGAATCTCTGATGAATGAATGAATGAATGAAGGAATGAAGGAAGGAAGGAAGGAAGGAACAAATGAATTAATACCATGTTTTAAGATAGGTCCCCTACTGCACCACTCAAGGCACATTGCGCTTGGACCACCCAAAACCAGGAAAGCATAATAAGGGCAACAAGAGGCACCATATCATGTTGACAATGACAGGCCTGTGGTCGCCATTCACGGAACGCTTGCTATGTGTCTGCAAAACCCCAGGTATCATCTCCTAATCCTGGCCGCAGTTCCTTCAGGCGGCTATTATTATTAGCATCACCTTTCATAGGCAAGGACTCTGGTTTAGAGAGAACTTGCAATTTATAGGAGGTCACCCAACAATGCAGCCGAAGTTTTCATACTTTCATTAACATCACTTACTCTCTATCACAGAAATAATGAAACAAATAATTCTAAGATGGCT